>APFE031118325.1:192673-284064 GCA_000404065.3 Pinus taeda | reverse complement strand
CTGTCCTGTAGATTAGAATTTGAATGCACCAATAACACAGCCGAGTACGAAGCGCTAGTCCAAGGACTGTACAAAGCAATCAGCCTCAAAGTTCAATACTTAAAGGTCTTTGGCGACTCTAAGATTATTGTTAAACAGGTAAGGAATACAATTCATTGTCTTTCGAACCATCTCAAGCATTATCAATCGTTGGTACAAGAGCTCACTTCCCATTTTTTAGCATTCAATATTTCTTCCATTCCCAGGTCACAAAATTCGGCAGCCAACTTGCTAGCCAATGTCGCTTCCAAGCTACTCCCTTCCGAAGACTATAGTCCAGATACGTTTTTAGTAGAATTACTTTTTAGGCCATCCATTCCTGACAATGTAACCAATTGGAGAGTGTTTAACCACGATGATGACATTTTACAATTTCTGACCTCTGAAAAATCCTATGACAATCAAATCATTGAAGAAGACGAGCACAATACTCAAATGCAAGGTAAACATGAGGAAAGCTCAATCCCTAAGCGCGTAGTGAAGCTTGAAGACCTTTACGATATTAAAGACAGGTTCAAACCTGTGTCTAATACAAAGCTTCAGAGCTCTACCTTAAGGTTTGAATTAATAAACCTTGGCACCGAACAAAATCCTCAAAACATTAATTGAGGATTAGGACTTTCCATAGAGGAAAAGGAAGCATTTATTAGCCTGTTACAAAAGAATAAACATGTTTTCGCTTGGAGATATGATGATCTAAAACCATATGATACATCTATTATTCAGCACACTATCCCAATGTTTCCCGAACAGAAACCAGTTCAACAAAAGCTGAGAAAAATACATCCAAACTTAGAGGGTCAAATAAAATCGGAACTCAACAAACTCTTGAAAGCTAAGATTATTTTTCCCGTACGACACTCAAACTGGGTCTCCAATATGGTACCAGTCAGAAAGAAAAATGGAGACATAAGGATTTGGATCGATTTCAGAAATTTAAATAAGGCAAGTCTAAAAGATAATTTCCCATTACCCACGATGGAACAGATACTCCAATCAGTGGCAGGCTCAGAGTTAATGTCCTTCTTGGACGATTTTCAGGGTATAACCAAATTTTGGTCCACCCCGATGACCGACTCAAAACCACATTCAGAACAAAGTGGGGAACATATGCATATCAGAAAATGCCTTTCGGACTAATTAATGCAGGAGCCACTTTTCAAAGAGAAATGGATATCACTTTCAAAGGGTTAATTAATAGAACAGTAGTCGTCTATTTAGATTACATTACTGTATTTTCTAAAGAAAGATCCAACCACTTGCATGATTTGAATCAAATCTTTCAACGCTGTAAGAAATACGGTATTTCTCTAAACCCTAAGAAATCCTTTTTCGCTCTTGATCAAGGTAAGCTCCTAGGCTTTATTGTATCTAAAAAAGGCATCTATATTGATCCAAACAGGATTAAAGAAATCTCTGAAATCCCTTTTCCTCATAATAAGAAATCCATGCAGTCATTTTTAGGCCAAATCAATTTTGTAAAAAGATTCGTTCCAAAATTTTCTCAGATTATTTTACCACTTCAAACTATGATTAAGAAAAATTCAGTCTTTAAATGGGGATCCCTAGAAAAGGAAGCATTTGAACTAATCAAACAATCAATAATCAATTCCCCGACTCTGAATACTCCAAATTTTTCTAATCATTTTACATTGTATACCATCGCATCCGATTGCTCTTATGCTGCAGTACTTACACAGATCAACGATCACAATTTGGAAGCACCGATTTCATTATATCGCTCAAATCTTCAAGGTGCAGAACTAAATTATTATGAAGTAGAAAAACAAGCCTTTGTTGTATATAAAGCGGTTAAACATTACAGACCCTTCCTTTTAAAAGCCCATACAAAGGTTATAGTTCCTTTCTCCTCAGTTAGACAACTATTAATCCAAAGAGAACTAGGAGAAAAAAGGGCAAATTGGGTAACAGCGCTTCAAGAATATGATCTAGAGATCAAGCCGGCAAAGATTGTTAGAGGCCAAGGTTTTTGCAGGTTATTGGCAGGAGCATCCAACATTCCGGAATCAAGCGATACAGATCAATCTAAAACCATTAACCAGATAAGTATCATTGATTTTGAATCACAGTATGCTGATTTAATATTTTACTTGAAAAATGGATATGCACCTCCCAACCTGTCCTACAAAAACAAAAGGGCCATAAGATTGAAAGAAAAAAAATTTACCATTATAGATGATGTGCTTTTTAGGCAAAATTATGATTATGTTTTATTAAGATGCCTTGAAAAACAGGAAGCACAAAGGGTCTTGCAGGAATTGCATGATGGACCAGCAGGAGGCCACTTCGGAGCTGATACCACAACTCACAAAGTCATCCATGCTGGGTATTACTGGCCCACTCTATTTAGAGATGCTCATGAATATGTAAGGAAATGCCGAAATTGTCAAACTTCAAGTGGAAGACAAAAGAAATCAGCCTTCCCTCTGCAACCGGTCAACATTGAACAGCCATTTGAGCAATGGGGATTAGAGATTATCGGAGAAATTACTCCTAATTCTTCCAAATAACACAAGTATATCCTTACCGCTACTGATTACTTCACCAAGTGGGTTGAAGCGATTCCGTTAAAGACAACAAATTCTGAAGCCATTATTGAATTTATAGACCAATTCATCTTTACCGGGTTTGGTGTCCCGAATGCTCTTGTTTTTTATAATGCATCTTACTTTTTAGGCAATGCTATGTTTGATTTCGTAAGCAAAAGAGGATTCAAGCTCAAATATTCTGCTAACTATTATCCTTAGGGCAATGGTTTGGCCGAATCTACAAACAAAACCCTTATCAAAATTATCAAGCGAACTATCGAACAGAATCACAAGAACTAGCATAAATCTTTAATATTTGCATTATGGGCTGACAGGATAACACAAAAAGCTTCTATAGGTTCTTTCCCATTTAAACTTGTTTATGGGAAAGAAGCTGTACTACCAACAAATCTCATTCTTCCTTCTCTAGCCCTAGTTCAATTTATTGAAGAAAACCCTTCCTCTTCTTTACAGCTTAGACATGACCAAATTCTAAAATTAGAAGAAGAGAGAGAAAAAGCCAAAATTATTCATGCGAAACATCAGCAGATCATCAAGTCATCATTTGATTCAATTTCATCTAGTTCTAAGCAATTTCAAGTCGGTGATTTAGTCCTGAAATGGGACAAAGCCCATGAAGATAAAGGAAAACACACCAAGTTTCAAAAGATGTGGCTTGGACCATTTCAGATCTGTGAAAAGATAGGCCATTCGACCTTCATGCTACAAGATTTATCAGGGTTGAGAGATTCTCTCCCTGTTAATGGTCTAATCTTAAAGAAATTTTTCAACTGAGGAGGTAACCCCTTCTCCTTTTAATAGCATTTTTATAGTTTGTAGCAACATTAGAAAATAAAACTGTAAGGCATTTTCTATTTGACCTTTGTTGTATTCAAAGAGTTTCTCAAAACAAGCAATGCGATATTTACTTTATAATAAATACAAGTCTTAAACAAAAGGAATGATTTCTAGGAAATTAGTTATAATTGCATTCTGAAACTACATTACAATCCTAGTGAACCCCTCTTGAAGTTTATAAATCTTGTAAATCTTTTTAGATTTTTTCAAATTGGTTACAAAAGGGTTATCAATATTAAAATAGGAGCCAATCCAAACTCAGCATCTCCAACTCTTACCTTGTCATCCATCCTATCTTAAGAAGGAAATTGTCTATCCCATTTACCCAAGTTCATGATTATTCAGGGTGTAATTCCAAGAATACTGGATATAAAAGTTAAGAGGTCTTATTACAAGCCTGCTTACCATGTTCATAGGAAAATAGTTTAGCCAACATTACCAATACTGCATACCAAAACAGGGTAATGGCTTCAATTGTAAGACAATGGGTCTCGTCACGAGCCAGCTTGTTCGGTTAGATTACTACCAGTGAATGGCATTGTCACTTAACTGGCCACCACACAAGGGCGATGACTTTTTTATCTTACAAAGTTGCATAAAAAGAAAAGAAATACAAAATGTGAAAAAAACATATTTTGAATTCATTCTGTTAATCGTGCTCTGAAGTGAATGGGACAATAGACAATGATATGGTTTAAAGGTATCCCTACCGAAACTATGGCTGTTTGCTGGCAGCAGAGGCTCTACCTGTGACAAAGGAGTTAATTTTACTAGCTGATTTGGAAAAGTTCTCCGTTTTATCAATACCAACCAACAAATTCCAATTTAAAATCTAGAATGTCTCTATTTTTAACAAAAGAGGAAATTAGCGAAGAAAGTTTTGTTTTGTCTAGAGTGCAACTATACCTAGTTATATTAGAAATTTTCCCCTTTTGAATAAAATTTCTATTTTGAAAAAGTTTAAGTATTTCTATACTTTTCATAGATAATTGTTTCTTCCAGCGAATCGCCAATTGTTGTGCCATACAACAACCCCCCATTTCATATCATTACTATTCCAAAAATATAATGTGAAATGGGTCCCTTTTTAATTTTTATTTTAAACTGGTATCAATTTAAAGTTCTATTTCAAAAAGGCTCGAATAAAAGAAAACATTATTAAAAGGCATTTTCAATAAAACCAATCAAAAAACCCCAACGTAAAACGATTTATCTTTATCATTGCAATAAAGCGATCGCAAGATCGCATATCACAATGACAAAGAGAGCACAACTTAAGGGACATCTTGATTTTCGCCGATGCGAAATCGCTATCAAATATCGGCAAAGCATAAAGTAACACAATTAACAACCCTTGCTTCGATGCGATGCGAAATCGGCAATCGGCGATAATACTTAAAGTGCAAATAAGCTCCCCCTCACCCGATGCGATGTGATATCGCTATCGGCGATCAACGACTCACCATGCCCTCATTCTAAACGGCCCTACTCGCTATTCTTGACGCGATGTGATATCTCTATCAGCGTTCAGGGATTCCAAACGAAACCAAAGCAATAACTTAGGATTTCCCCGATTCCCGATTGCAAAAAGGGTAAAAAGCGCAGTTTTCAAAGTAAAAGTCATAAAGGCAGTTTAATATGATTTATTCGTAATTAAGGCAATATCCTTTGAAAAGCCGCTCATCCGCGTTCAAACCGCCAAATCGCCCAAGGCATGCTTCAAATAAATCATTCGGACATTAACCGAAACGACTGGTATTAATGAGATTGACAGGTCGTAACAACCATTTAATGAGAACAACAAGCTTGCGATCTATCCACGGATTTGATCTCAAGGCCACCTTAAGTCAATTGATCGCTATGAATGCATCTAGATATATATACTTCATTCTGTTCAATTCATGTTATTTTTGCCTGTGTTACGCCTATCTTTCGCTCTGTTCAAGATTCTTCCACAGAGACAGAATTAAGTGGGATGGGAAATAAGTCCAAGAAGACTACAATGCCTACTGCTTCGCTAGCCGCAGGGCAAGTTGTTGTTGATTCAAGTGGTAAGAACAAAGGGCTTATATCAGATACGACTTGCTTAGGACTTACCATGACCACTTGGAAAGGAACATATAATTTGATTGAAGCCGAAGAGCCAAAGGTGCCCGGGATAGAAATCTCATGCGATAGTACCAGCAAATCCGAGGCCAATTTAAAAGACTTGGCCAACTTCTTTCTGCATAGAATAGTTTCTTGAGAGCAAATTCTCCCATATACGGATGTGGTAAGGTGGGCAATCCAATAGCTCCCAATTACCAACAGATTGTTTAGCACTGCGGACGGGAGGATTTTTGGTTTTTTTCGAGCTGAAGGTCTAAGGCAAATGTATCACCTACCGGCAGAAGAGAAAAAATATAACGCGACATTCCTGGAGAAATTTCAAGCAGAGAATGAGACTGAGTCTGAACCAATTCGAGGTTGGAGACAAAATCCAGCAAAGCACAAGCATGAATCCTCGGGTAAGTACTCAGTCGACTCCCTATGTTCTCCTTACTGCTATGCAGGAATTATGTTGTGTAGGTTATGGGGATTGCATGATTCTGCCAATTTTACCATAGAAATGTTCCCCTTAATGGAGGCGGCATGTAGTGGCGAAATTATGGATTGGGCGGTTATATTATCCGACAAGTTAGCCAAAGCCATTCTCGATTTCAAGTTTAACTCTCGCGTCACAGGGAGGCTCATTCCACCATTTTATTACATCGCCTATGTGATGGATGTATTATGTTTTAATTCTGAGTTTCTTGTACTTGGATGGAGGTGGACGTCGCAAGACCCCACACCCATTCACATATATCATCAAAAGTTTTGGAAGATCAATTATAAGTACCATCTTTATCAAATCTGCAACGATTTTATGTTGCCAATTCATTACTCCATTTTTGATAAACCTGCCCCGAAGATTTCTGAGCAAGCAGGGGTAGATTTGACCGCAGTAGCAAGTTGGTTTAGGGAGGAGAAATTCACCTACATCAGAGTTTTCGGCAGTCAGGCCAGGCCGCATGTGCTCCCACTTTACATCCCTGATAAGTTACTTGCCAGGGAAGTAGCTTATCAAATCAATGCGGATGGGGTTACTCAGACCCTGAAAAAAGCGAAAAAACATGTTTGGCCCTCTTTTCCCTTACGAATTGGAATTTATATCCTACATGATATCAAACATGCAGAGAAGGAAGCTGGGAAAATAAATTCGTTCACTCTGGCTACTCTGCCAAGCAGGCAGTATGATCCAAGGAAAATCGCTTACAATGCGCTCGACCAGGCCAAATTGGCCAAGGTCAGGCACAAGGAAGACAGATTTGAGGATTTGTTTGCATCGGCCGAATCGTTGTATCAAGTTAAGTCGCTTGCCAGAAATGTGTACAACGATGAAGGGCTAGTCGAATTTAATAGAATTAGAGAACAAAGGTTGCAAACTCTGCCTCTAGACCTGTTAGCAACTAGTTCGACGACAACAAGATCAAGTGAGCCTGAGAAACGCAGTAATACGCCACCTCCTACTACATCAAATTAGTAGGAGGAAGTGCATAATCAGAGGCAGGAAGAGACCCAGGAAAATGTGCAACGACAGGAAGAAACCCAGGCGAAAGCCCAAGAAGAGAGCAGCTCTAAAATTGATGATGATACACTAGTTGATCCGAATTTGCTCTAGCAATGGCAGCAATTCAATTCAATTATAGGCAACCTAGAGTGCTCAAGAGATGATGAGGTTTCTAAAGAAGGCAACACGCAGGAAGCGACATCAAAACCGGTTTCGGGCGAAACCAGCGACCTACCCAAATCAAAAGAAACAGAGATAATTCCTAAAGATCCATCGGGTGAAATCATTTTGCAAATTGAAGAGATTCCCCCTTTGGATGTATTTTATAGCCCTAAGCATAAAGCTGTTGTAAAGTGACAGAGGAAAAGGAGAAGAGCTGATCAACCTTCTCTATTCTCTAAATTAACAGTGACGGGCAATGTTGTGTGGAAAGAGGAATTCGACCCCTCCGATGACTTAACCAAGCTATCGCAATACGCTGGAGCATATTTGGCGGCGACCATTGATAAAGCATCGGAGGTGAGTTGTTTATTGAAAGCAAAGGATAAAGACATCTCTTCGCTACAGGCGAAATTATTGGAAGTTCAGCAGAAGGCAAAGCAGGAATTGCTAGTGCAGCAGCAAAACAATCATCAGCTGACTAAGCAATTACAAGAGGAGAAACAAAGGATTGACGAAGGCGCAATCCAAAGACAAAAGGAACTATCGGCAGCATTGGAGCAATTAAGAATATCAACTGAGGGAACAATGAAAGCTAAAGATGAGCAAATCACTCAATTGTCGAATCAAATTGAGCAAATGAAAAAGCTCCCTTAGGTAGATGAGTTCAAAGCAGATGCACTTCAGTTAAATAAGGCATTGATTAATCAGGTTAAGCTCCTATGTCATCAAATTTCACAAGTAGAACCATTGTGCGAGTTAGTAGCATCCATAAGCGAAAAGGTAGAAAAAGCAAGGACCGATTTGGATCAGGCCGAAGAAACACTGACAAATTTTATAGAATGGCAGGATTCCGATCAAGGCCAGGCGACTAATCTACCGAGAATTCTAGAATCGCACAAAGAAATATTATTCACAGAATGGCAATCACAGCTAATGAAGGCAGAAAGAGTGATTTTCAGATGCAAAGAAACCACTGGAAATTTGGTTGAATTAGTAAATAATACGCTTTATTTGTCTAAATGATTTCCCAATGTACTCCAGGTCAATTAACAGGGACAAAGATGTTGGAGCATTCATGCTACCCGGAGCTGGAGAAAAACGGAAGATTAATCGCTGGAATCAACAGTTTAACATGGGATGCTTATTGGTTCTTCTTAGTGAAGCCATACAGCCAAAGAGCCGCCTTAAAGTGCCTCACAGATGCTGTCGGGTATATTATACCTGACATTCAAGATGCCACCTTCGCTGCCCAATTCATCTTGCGCCTCAATAGACCGCCAGAAGTGGAGCCAATGCTTGTGATAAGCCAACTCAGGTTTAAAGGCAAACAACCTGAGTCATGATTCACATCGCCGACTACCAGATCGCCCCAGAAAAATAGATCGCATTTACTGATACCATTTTAGTAGGATTTTGTTTCATAGATTTTTTTTTTAGCTTAATAGTATTTATAGACCCTTTCATGCATTTAGAAAGGGTTGTAAAGTTTTGTATATGACTTAAACCCTGAAGTTGCACTATTGTACTTCAGGGATATTCTTTTATGAAACTGGACCAATTATTCTGAATTTAATGAGGAAAGTTTTTATGCAAATGTGCACTATTGTCATTGTTTAAAAGCATTTCTGTGTTGAAGAAGGAATTTTGAATAGCGATTGATATTTCGGATTGATCTGCAGCTCACATGGTACTGTTATCTGCATCTGTACTCATTCTTGTTATATGAATTTTTGTTTAAATCGCTCTTGCTATTATCGCTTATATATATATGTGCTTTTCGCAGCATTCTTTATGCATTCCACTATTGGTTGTTTATCGCATGCTTCCCTTTCAATCGTATATATGTATCGATGATATAAACAATGAATGCAGTAATTTGTATTTATCGCTTCATTGTGACTATTCATATGAAGTAATCTTTGAATGATTGAATGTCTCTTATTTATTTTACAGAGTCATCTACATGCCTGTTAGATAGATAAAGATTATTTAACGTTGTATTCCGAATGAATAAGTTATTCCCGGGATTAGTATTAGTTTCCCTATTTTTGTCAATAGAATAAACTAGTCGCCTATCACTTAAGCAAACTATTCATCACCCATCCATCCCTTTTATTTTATTACCGGGAAACTGGTCCCGTTATCTCCAGTCGGAGCCACCATCCCAAACGGAAAAGGAGTTGTACTAAGGTCCGGACCGGGTGGTTATCCCCCAATGTTGTTGCAGCGATTTTCGAGGCATCAACAAGTCCTTGAATTAAGGCCTCATATTCAGTTGTATTGTTTGTGCATTCAAATTCCAACCTACATAATAACATGGTTTTTTCTCCCTCGGGACTAACTAAAATACATCCTGCTCCTGCACCTTCACTAGATTTAGACCCATCAAAGTACAATGACCAAAATAAAGAATTATCTACAATTTTATTTACAGTTTCCTCAGCAACATTAACACATCTTGATGTATCTGTTTGTGAAAAAATTTCGATTTGTGATGTGAATTTATTAACTGAGAAAGGTGATGGTTGGGCGATGAAATTGCCAACGAATTATTCAGATGAGTAATTCCCCAAAATATTGTTATTGAATGCTATTGGTTGATTTTCTTGTTCGAATTCAGTAACAGTATGGGTCATGTGTTTCTTCTGATCAATCTTGATCTGATTTGGATTTCCTTTATAAGGGAGCCACATATGAGACCAATCGGTGGAAATATAACCATGGAGTTTCTCAGACCAGTCTCTACTCAAAATCAAGCCATAGAATTCAGGTATATCAGCGATTAAACTATCAATTCTCTGAACCACTCTTGGATCGGCTAATAACTAATAGTAACTGAGTTGATTTCTCCTAAAACCTGAACCTTTGTTCTATCCAACTGTACAATATGAATTGCAGACTTTTGGGGTTCAATGTTCAATTTAGAACAAACTGAAGCTGGCATTATATTAGAGGAAGCCCCTGAGTCAATCAAACAGCTGTGTAGATTTATATTATAGATCTCATAGGTTAAGAGAAAAGGAGGAGTATGGAAATTGGATCTGTCCCCAATTAAAATAGCATCAATAGCTTCTACTCTACCGGGAGGCTGTTTACGTGATTCATTTGCAGCTTTAGACAATACAGCACTGGGAAGAGGAGAAGAAGGTACAACATTTAACTCCTTAAGCAGGAACTTTTGTTGATGTTTGAGTTTGCTAAGCTCAAACATAGTGATGTTTGCCTTTGTTTTCTTCATATCTTCAATAATATTGTAGTCCATAGAATCAGTAACTACTAATGTCTTAGATGTTGGAGGTGGATTTGAAGCTGATGGCTGATTTTGGGATGGTACCGCTGTAGATTTCTTTGTGGGAACCTTTTATTTGGAGGTAGTAGTACATGCATTCCTTTTCTTTGGAGTTATTTGAACAGGTTCAGGAGTACCCTTACTCCTGGTAGTTACAGGGAAAGCTTCCTATTCATTTTCTGTATTGGAATTAGGAAAAATAAAGTCCCACATCCCATGACATTCTACAGTCTCTTCTTCTTCAAGTTCTTTGGATGACAAGACTATTTCTTCTTCTTATTTGTCTTCGGGATCGGAGTCTGCATTGGATATGGCATTTGGTGGTTTTGATTCAGGTTTCTTAAAATTCCTGAATGGCCTTTTTGTTGAAGTCTCAGCTACTTGTTTTTTGATTTCTACCATTTCGTTTGACATAGTCTTGAGAACTTTTTGGAGACCCTCCATATCATATGGGTTTTTGGGGGTTTTCTTCTTTGAATCATCCTTGAAAGAAACTTTTTTGGATTTCCTATCTTCAAGAGCAGCTTTCTTTTCTAAAGCAATAATGTGTTTCTCTACAGCAAGTGCCTCTTTCATGTTTTCAACTAAAGTTGGTTTTGCAGCTCTATCTACAAAAATAGCTATATTTGAAGGTAGGGTTGTTAAATACCATTTGCTTCTGATTTTCTCACTTGGTTTAGAGGCAGTTGGAATAGTATTCAAGAGTTTGCTAAATCGAGAGTTGAACTCCTTTATAGGTTCTTTTGATTCTATCCTAAGATTCGAGAGATCATTGATTAACGTTGCTAGGGATCTATCATCACCATACTTACGCAGGAACTTCTCTTGAAAAATGTTCCAACTTGTAATGGATCCAAAGGGCAGGGAAAAATACCAAGACCCAGCTGATCCTTGTAAGGTATAAGGGAAACGTATAACAACAACATCTTCCTCTGTCACTCCTTTTAAGTTAACTACCAACATGAAGTTATTAATATGCTCATCGTCTTGTATTCCCGCATCTGGATTAAACTTCGGTAACCTTTTTTTGGGGTGTGCTGGAAATGGATGTAATGTTGCGGGCATCGTGACTACACCCAGATTATCCCATGGATTCTGAGCCATTGTAGAACTAATACTAGATGATATTTCCGATGAAGTTCCAAATGTTTGGGAAGGAGATGATATTGAGGTTTGAGGAGGTTGGGATGTTGATGTTCCTGATCCCTATTGAACAACTATGTGTAATGGAGGAGTGGATGGTTGACTTCACACTGGAGAAGATGAAATGGATGATGATGAGATAGTCTCACTATCAGATCCTTCAGTTGTCTTTCTTGCCCTTTTCCTTTTAGGTAGGGGCAACTCAGTACGTTCAATACCAAGGTTCCCACTCTGAAGTCTAGTGAGATGCTGAGGTGGAATGAATTGCGAAGTCTCACTGCCTTGAGATACCTCAGATTTTTGTGCTGATATACAAAAGCCTTGAAGTTTATGGATAAGAGGCTGAAATTTAGGAGACTCAAGAGTTAATCGTTCTGGGGAATGTTTGGGTTGAGCAGTGGTAGTTGACTCCTCTTCTTCTCGTTTGAAGACTGGAGTTCCAACATGCAAAGGAGAGGTCAGAGGTGAGATGGAAGGAGATTTACTCTTGGAATGAGTTTTAGATTTAGGTTTTCTCTCCATTCATAGTTCATGCCCTCCTTCTAGCGCCAAAAATGTTTATGCCTCGAAAATCGCTGCATCAACATCGGGGAAAACCACCCGGTCCGAACCTTAAAGGCAGCTCCTTTTCCGTTTGGTGTGGTGGCTCCGACTGGGTATAATGGGACCAGTTTCCCAATGGTTTGTAAATAGGATGGATAAATGGTTGATTTTCTATTATCTAATGATAATGGATGAATGATTTAATCTAAAAAGTAAAATTATAAACAACTAATCTATCCCGGGAAATTTCTGCTTTAGTGTAACTTTTGATGATCTTTATATACAAACAGGCATATAGATGACTCTATTGGTAAACAAAGACATTCATTCATATGATAATTACTTTGTTCAAGTATTTGAACAAAGTAATCATTAAAACATTATTACACTATTCCTCATATATCATTGACATAAATATGATTGAAAGAATAACATTCCTTAAACATTCAATAGTGATAAGTATAAGGACTGTTGTTAAAACACATACATATATTTAATGATAGCAAGATTAAATAAATGTCGATTCCTATAAAAGAAAGGAGTAAAGACATAGATAATAGCACCATATGTAATTCGGATCCCTCTCTATATCCATTGCATTCAAATTCCTTCTTCTAACTTAGAGACACTCCCACAACAAGCAATAGTGCATATCTCATGAAAGAATTATTCATTAAAATTCAGAATATAGGCCCAGTCTTCATAAAAAAATATATCAGAAGCACAATAGTGTGACTTCCCGATCCAAGTTTTATAAAAAAAATTAGGACCCCTTCTAAAGACATGAAAGGGTATATAAATACTATCTAATCTAACTAATTATGAAATAAAAATGCTATTAGGTGGTATAACCAAATCATGAAGATCTCCTTGAAATACGTCTGTTTGCAGTCGGTAGCATGATTCACTATTTCGGTCGATCATCCTTTGCCTTGAGCTGGAAGATAGCAAGCATTGGTTGCAATTATGGAGGGTGACTTAGATGAGAATGTAGTTGGGTTGAATACGTAGCATCATGAATTTCGGGAATCATGTAACCGATTGCATCAGTTAAACATTTGAGTGTTGCCCTTTGACTGTATGATTTAACTAGGAAGAACCAAAACTTGTCCCAGGTTAAACTTTGGATGCCTCTGATTAATCGCTCCTTCTTTTCCAATTCTTGATTACATGTTTGTTCCAAGGCTTTGGCCGACGGCAATTTAATTGGAGTGCACTATGAAATCAAGTTAGACAGATAAAGAGTATCATTGATTAACTCAATTAAATTACTGGTTGCTGATCTTCATCTTGAAGTTTCCCTTTCTGCTTTCATCAATTGTGACTGCCATTCTAGGAAGAGAATCTCCTTGTGTGATTCTAGAATTTTAGGAAGATTTGCAACTTTCCCTTCACTGGTTTCTTGCCAAGAAAGAAATTTGGTTAAAGTCTCATTGGCGTGTTCCAAATTCTGCCTGGCATCGACCGATTTGTCAAGCATTGATGAGGAAATCTCACATAGGGGCTCAGCAAGGGAAATATTATGACATAGTAAATTTAGCTTCTTAATCAATGCCTTATTGATCTGGATAGCCTCGGACCTGAACTCTGCTGGTTGAGGAAAGCTCTTGAACTTCTCTATCTATTGTGATAATTGAGCGATTTTCTCATCTTTTGTTTTACTCATCTATTCATTCATTGTCTTGAGAGTGGACAATGCTGTAGATAATTCCCTTTATTTCTACACTGCACTTTGGTCTATTCTCTGTTTTTCTTTGAGCAATGGCTCGTTTAATTGGTTGTTTACTAGTTGTTGTGCTGCTAACTGTTGTTCCAATTGTTCTATTCTTTTTTGTCTCTCTGATACCTATGCCTACAATGAAACAATTGTTTGGTCTTTTTCCTTGAGTAAATGGTCATTAAGTTAGTTTGATTTAGTTCCTTTTTATATATATACAGTTATTAATAAATATGCTCATTAACAAAAAATTCCTCATTTATAGAATGTACCTAATATAATTAAAAAAATTTAAATAACTGTATTTTAATATAACTAGAATACTATTTGTTTGACTAGGGTACTTAATAATATTGGATTAATAAAATAATTAATAAATATAGATTATTTGATAAATATAAATTATTATAATGAAATTTGATATAATTTATTAATGGACCATTATAATTAAATAATTTATATATTATTAATAAACAAATACATTTAGTTAAATTAACATATAAGATTCTTTTATTATATAATTTACCTGATTTAGCTAATTTCTAGAAATAATAAATAAAAATTATATATTATTCATCTTTTTTTAGCTAAATTAACAAATGAATTCTTTTAATATTATTTACCTAATTTAGCTTATTTCGAAAAAATAATAATAAATTAAATAAAACAAGAATGTTAGTGGTTTGACTTGGGTCATTAGGTCAAAATTAGCCGTTGGAGTCTTTGCACATCCTATTTAACAAGCGAAGCTGGATTGGTTATTCAACTTGTCCTGACGATGAACCACACTGGCTGGTTCGAAACGCGTCGACAAAAGATGGTTTATGTGATTTCGCCGAAAACTCTCTAAACAGTAGCTAAGTTCTCTTACTTTTGCACTAATTTATATGTGGATTTAATGGTTGTCATATCTCTTATATTTATATGGTTTTATGTTGGTTATAGGCATGGTTAAATGCTAGTTCATGTCATGGTTATTTCATATATTTACTTGTAATTGTTAAATGGATGGATTTAATACCCAATTGATGTAGTAGTTAAATGGAAAAGGATGTGATCCTTCTGGCTATGTTTCATAAGTTGTTTCAATCATTTATGCTCTGTATTGTATCCTAGACCTGTAGGTTGCATTGATGCCAAGTGTTTGACAGAATGTCAATCTCGATTGGGGATGCTCAGGCCTAGTCCTGAGAGTGATTTTTTATTGATCAACATTGTTATTATGTTTAAATGAATTCTGGAAGTTACAACAAGTTCTGGGAGCATGCCAGTATTATGGACTAGAAAAGTGGCTTAAATCCTTAGGTCGTTGGCACAGTACTGGAAATTCTGGTCCGCAGTCATTCGCAGGCATGTTGGAAATAATACTGAGAGGGGAGGTGAATCAGTATTATCAAATCAATTATTTTTCATTTCACAATCAGATTTGTATACACTACTTCACTTATGGGAAACTGCATATATACGCTACTGTGTCTAAAGCAACCAGCGTATATAAGTAAACTTATGATTCATTAAATGTTGATCTTTAATCAGTGCATCGAAACTTCATTAACCATAGGAACAATAAACAAGTGCAGTAAAACAAAACAGATCATCACACACATGGACACAAGATATAAGGTGAAAACCCAATGTGGGTGAAAACCACCTGGTGCAATTCGTCTCTATCTTCTTTTGATAAGAAACTTCTTTTTACAATATTTTTGTACTGGTGCAGTCTTATACCATTACGCAGGCTTCTACCTGCAGAAGGCTACTACCTTCTCTCGTTCTCTAGCTTCTCCTGGAAGGGAGCTACAACACCCTTAGCTCTTGTACTAGCTGATGTACTAGTATGTAAGTGTTGACCTACAGAAGGCTACTACCTTCTCTTTCTTCCAGGGACCACGTTTCATAAATTTTCAGACTTGATCCATCAATGACAATAATCAAATATCAAATACACCTACATCAACCAATCTCCTTTGCTTCAATCAAAACTGAATCAAACAATTACTTCTCTGAATGTTGTAACCAGAATACATTAACAGTAACCAGACACCAATTCTGAACCTAGAACACTGCAGCAATAAACAGAAGTAGCTAAAACATATTTCATGAGACGTACGCTCCTTCAATATGTAGAACCTGCGTGCATACGCTTCTGTATTAAGGCCAACTAGCGTATACACTGTTTTGACTTACTTAACCAGTGTGTATACGCGCCTCTGCTATGCCGAACCTGCGTACAGATCTATAAAAGATAATTTACCCTTTTCACTTATTCAGACATCAGTTATACCCAAATTATTAGATTTATAGATCAAGTCATGCGCCAAATATAACAGATCAAAATCACACAAAGAAACTACTATTCAAGCCTTAAGATCTTGACCCAACAATAGAACTTATGCTTATTCTAGCGCTCAGGTTCCTCCTTGGTTCAGATCCAGCTATGCACCATAACCCAATTCTAGATCTTGCTCTCCATAAGATATTCAATGCTTGAGTGAATGCCTTTTCCTAATGATCTCCTTCCCCTTTTTATAGTCTTAGGCCTTAATCAATACCATGGTCCAAAACCATAGAGAATCAATACAATGGACCCAATACCTGGGTTCAACACGTCGTATGAGATACCATGGTCCAAAACCATAGGTCCAAATACCAAGGACTAAATACCATGGACCAAAAATAAGTTTTCCCACATGCACGCACTTTTCCTTGCATGAAAGTGCGTGCATGCGTATACACACCTTTTGATCGTCGAAACCGCAAGTATATGCGACTTGGTTAAGAGGAACCTACATATATCTCTTTTTCTTTCATTCTGAGAGCCTGAACTAAGATCTTCCATCTGAGTGAGTTGCCATCAAGGACAACACCTATGCCGTAGTGCCAAACCCGTGTCATAATGCCAACAATCTCCCCCTTTGGACTTGATGGCAACCCCAGGTCACTCAAAGTCATTCTCCCCCTTTGTCATCAAGGGAAAAGGGTTATGCTCCCCCTAAGTACATGCTGAAATCTTTGTTCTGTTGTGTTGTCTATGCTCCCCCTGACTATAGGAAAGGTCTATAAGAAGATGTTCTACAAGAAGAAACGTGACTTTATACATCATAAATGACCTTCCTATCACCAAAGACTCACACATACATCCATCTCCCAACCAAGTGGGGATATACCAATATTGACTTATCCACCCAACCAAGTGGGGATACATCAAAGGTTTACACATGATAAAACAAGGACACTACATCATCCATCCCATGCATAGTGGGGAAATCAACATAGGCCGTTACCAACCAAGTGGGGATACATCAATATTGACTTATATACCAATATTGACTTATCCACCCAACCAAGTGGGGATACATCAAAGGTTTACACATGATAAAACAAGAACATTACATCATCCATCCCATGCATAATGGGGAAATCAACATAGGCCGTTACATGACCTTGATAATAAAAGAAATACATGACATAGAGACTAAATATCTAAGACAAGATTATGATAGTCATCAGCAACTAACATCGGCAGCATCTATCAATCATCATTTAGACTGGCAACCATGATCTTCCTCTGCACTTGTTCCATCTGAACAAAAAAAGTTGTGGAATTGATCCAAGGTCTTCTAAAATAATGCCAACAATGCATTATTAGAAGTATATGCTCCCCCTAAACCTGTGCTAGATGGTCTCTGTCAGATCCATATCAGACTCTTTTCATCCTGAGTATGGCCCCACTATTTTTCTTCAAACCAACATATACGTGATTGTATCCACAGAAACTGGCATATGTACGTGGATACGCTTCATGAAACTCGCGTACAACCACTGTTCTCTGAAAAAAATAATTTCAACAACAAGCTGATGCATCAACTACTCCCAGCTTCTGTCTGAGGTATTCAAATGTGTCCCTGGGCAGTGGTTTGGTGAATATATCAGCAACCTGTTCCTTGGAGGGAACATACTCAAATTTGACCTTTTGTTCAAGCAAATGTTCTCGGACAAAATGATATTTGATAGGTATGTGCTTGGTCTTCAAATGCATGACTGGATTCTTTGAAATACTGATTTCACTTGTATTATCACAAAAAATGGAGATAGGTGGAGTACAAGTGATTTGAATATCTTGCAATGTTTGCATCATCCAAAGGAGTTGTGTACAGCAAGATGCAGCAGCCACATATTCTGCTTCAGCTGTAGATAATGCAATTGAGCTTTATTTCTTGCTGAACCAAGATACTAATCTGGAACCCATAAAGAATGGACCACCAATAGTGCTTTTTCTGTCATCCACACTTCCTGCCCAATCTGCATCTGTATATGCATGAAGTGTGAGATCTGTATCTCTAGGATACCATAAGCCATAATTTTGCATTCCTTGAATATATTTGAAAATTCTCTTAACTGCCTGAAGGTGTGCTTCCATTGGATTTTCCTGGAATCTTCCAACTATTCCCACTACATGCATGATGTCTGGTCGGGTACCTGTTAGATAGAGAAGACTACCAATCATGGATCTATAGGTTGGTTGATGTACTGTTGTTGATTCATCATTTGTGCTGAGGCTGCATCCTATTACCGTAGGGGTACATACTGGTTTCGAATCCTCCATCCCATATTTCTTCAAGATCTGCTTGAGGTACTTGGTTTGTGACAGAAAAATACCATCTTTGTTTTGTTGGACTTGTTAACCAAGAAAATATGTGAGCTCACCAAGTAAGGACATTTAAAATTCTTTCTGCATCACCAAAGCAAAGTTTTGACTCATGGTTTATTCATTGCTACCAAAGATGATATCATCAACATACACAACAAGTATTAGGAATTTATCATTATCATTTTTTATATATAGATTTCTATCTGTTGATCCCTTTGAAAAACCTTGTTGATGGAGATATTTGTCCAACTGAAAATACCAAGCTCTTGGAGCCTGTTTAAGACCATAGAGAGCCTTTTTGAGTCTGCATACAAGTTTTGGATCATTCCCAAGGATGAATCCATCTGGTTGCTTAATGTACACTTCTTCTTCTAAGTCTCCATTTAGAAAAGCAAATTTCACGTCCATTTGATATACTTTGAACTCCTGAAATCTAGAAAGAGCAAGGAACATTCTTATGGCATCAAGTCTAACAACTGGTGCAAAAGTTTCTTCAAAGTCTATACCTTCTTGTTGAGCATACCTTTTACAAACAAGTCTGGCCTTGTTTCTAATAACATCTCCATTCACATTCAGCTTGTTTTTGAATATCCATTTTGTCCCTATGACATTCTTATCATTTGGTCTAGGAACCAAATCCCAAGTGTTATTCTTTTCAATCTGCTTAAGTTCTTCATTCATGGCCTTGACCCAGCATTCATCTTTGCATGTTTCACTTACATTTCATGGTTCAGTGGAGGAGAGCAATGCTAGATAGCTTGAAGCTTTTGAAATAGTTCTTCTTGTTTGTACACCTGCCTCTTTCTGCCCTAAAATTTGAGTCTCTAGATGATTCTTCTAGACATACCTGGATGGAGTGTTTTCTTCTACCCTTATCTATTCTTCTGGTGCCTCATAGGTTTCTTCTTCATCATAAGTCTGATTTGATGTTGAAGGATAATCCTCATCATCTTCGAAATCTTCGAATTTTACCTGCCTTGGATTGTTTGCTTCTTCATCAACCACTACATCAATACTTTCAACAATTTTTCCAAGTCTTTTATTGTAACACTTATATCCTTTGCTTTGGGAAGAGTAACCAAGGAGAATGCCTTCATCTGCTCTAGGTTCAAACTTGCCAAGGTTTTCATCAGTTCTTTTGATGTAACATTTTCTTCCAAAAATTTTGAAGAATTTTACCGTAGGAGTCTTACCATACAAAAGTTCATGAGGAGTTTGAGTGTTGTTCACCTGGACATTTGTCTTGTTGAGAATAGTAACTGCAGCAAATGCAGCTTCACCCCAAAAGGTTGCGGGAGTTCCAGACTCATCAAGCATAGCACGAGCCATTTGTTGAACCGTTCTGTTCATCCTTTCCACTACTCCATTTTGCTAAGGAGTCCTTGCAGTAGAGAATTCCCTTCTTATTCCATGTTCTTCACAAAAATCGAAAACTTCATCTGAGGTAAATTCCCCTCCTCGATCAAACCTTAGGCATTTGATTCTATGATCTGATTCGTTTTCAACCAAGGCTTTGAATGCTTGAACTTTTCAAAAGCTTCGTCTTTATACTTCAAAAGTCCTATCCAACACATCTTGGAAAAGTCGTCAATGAACAATATGAAGTATTCTTCTCCTCGTGGTGACCTTTTCCTGGATGGACCACATACATCAGTATGGACAAGTTCAAGTGGCTTACTAGGGATCCTTCCTTCTCAGGGAAATTAGTTCTAGTTTGCTTGCCAAACTGACATTATTTTCATATTGTATTGTCTGGAATTCTGATGTCAGGGAGATCACGAACTGCCTGATATTTGCATGCTTTCCTTATCTGAGAGAAGCTTAGATGCCCCAATATTCTATGCCATAGCCAGTGTTCATCATTCTTTCTTAGATGGCAAGGTTGTTGTCCTCCCTTGAGTATGTATAAATTATTTAGAGTTCTTATGCCTTTGATCACTATTTCTCCTGTATCAAGCTCATGAATAATACATCCATTTGATCCAAATATTACATCATTTCCTTGATCACACAGTTGACTGACACTCAATAGATTATGCTTTAATCCATCAACATACATAACATTTCCAGCTTTGACCTTTTCTTTCAAAAGAATAGAACCTTTACCTTTTATGAGTTCAGGGGTGTCATTTCAAAATGAGACCTTCCTTTCCTTTTCTAAGGCACTATATGACTGAAGTTTTTCTTTATCACCTGTCATATGTTTCGAGCATCCATTGTCGATGTACCACTGATTTTCCTATCCTTCCGCATATAGGGCTATACCACATCTTTCTGGTTGTGGTTCTTTTTTTCTCCATGTTTTGGGACTCAATGAATCTTTCTCCTTCTGAGTTGTTTGCCAAAACCTACTCCTGCATTTAGAACCTTCATGACCGAAGTTGTTACAAATAGAACATTCTATTTCATTCTCAAGAGCAGAAAAGTTATTGTAGTTCCTTTTCATGATCCCAGTCACACTCCTTTGATTTTGTGCTTCTCTAGTCATGATGGTCTTGTAGGCAACACATTGAGCTGCTTTGTGTCCAAAGTTATGACAAGAGAAACATTGGTCATTGAAGAAATTCCTACTGTCTAGGTGATTGTAGTTTCCATAGACATTCATTCTTGAGGCAAATTGAAAATGATTTACCTGCGGTTGGTTGTAGCTTCTGTTCATCCTTGAAGTAGATTGACCCTAATTTACCTGGTGATCTGCTTTATGCCTTTGCTGTCGATTGTCAACCTGTTCACTTCTCCTTGCTGCATCAAGATAGCTTTTGGAGGTGGATGGCTTCTGTGCTTGAGATGCTTCTTTAGAATATCCAAGACCTGTCTTGATTAGAGGAGAACGCTGCATTTTGATAATCTCATCTAAAGTTTCAGATCCTTTAGAAAATCTAAGAGTAAAGCTTTTGTTTTCTCAATATATTTTCTATGTCCCACAATTTCACATTCTAACTTTTCATTGTGTTTTTCCCTTTCAGCAAGTTGGAATGTCAGAGTATCTATGATCATACTTTTTTCTTCTAAACAGGTTTTAAGTTTAGAAATTTCTTCATAGAGATCATCTTCATCTATAGCATCCAAGAAATCATCATCTTCAAAAGCCATCAAAAGTCTATAATCATTACATTGTTCATCTTCATCACTAATTGAAAATCCATCATTGTCTTCATGAGTATAATAGCTCCTCTTACTTACATTATGTTTTCTGTTCCATCTAACTGGTTCCTTAACTTTATCAAGCTTATCTTTATGAGGACACTTGGCTGCATAGTGACCGACTCTTCCACAAGCAAAGATTTTGAAAGGTAGCTTACCTCTGAAACTTCCAGAACCCCGTTGAAGGTTCTTGACAAAGTTTGATTCTTCCTCTCCTTCTGACATATGTCCCGACTCATTGTAATCTCCTTTTCCTGAAGCTTTGAATGCGGCTTCTCTCCTGTATGATGGTCCCCATTTTCTCATTTCGAAAGCAGTTAGGATTCCATGCAGCTGTGACATGGTAATGCTCTGTAGATTCTGCTTTTCTTCTATGGCAGAAACTTTTGATTCAAACTTAGAAGACAAAGATCTTAGAACCTTTTCAACCAAAGTAACTTCTTTTATCTCTTCACCCAAGTTTTTCATACGATTAACAATATCATCTATACGTAAGAAATAATTAGCCACACTTTCATCATTGTGAATTCTGAGAGTTTGTAGTTTTTCACTTTTACCTGATCGCTCCTTCATAGCTCAGAACAATCTTGTCCCATATTTCTTTTGCAGTTTTGAGCTACATAACCTTGACGAATTCTGATTGAGATAAACTGCCTAATAGAGTATTGACAGCCTTTGCATTTGTTTCATATTGCTTCTTACCAGCCGTATCTGTAGGAGTTGTTGATGGAAATGTGTATCCTGCTTCCACGATATCCCAAACTTCTATACCAAGAGATTGAAGATAGGCTGTGATTCTTACCTTCCAATAGATGAAGTTTCTCCCATCAAAGATTGGTGGCCTGATCGATGCCTCTTTTTTGTAGTTGCTCATGATGATAAAGCTTTCTTCAAGCGATCAAGCTTCTTCTGAAGGACCTGCTCTGATACCAATTGTTGGAAATAACACTGAGAGGGGGTGTGAATCAATATTATCAAATCAATTATTTTTCATTTCACAATTAGATTTTTATACACTACTTCAGTTATGGGAAACTGCGTATATACGCTACTATTTATAAAGCAACTAGCGTATATCAATAAACTTATGATTCATTAAATGTTGATCTTTAATCAATGCATCAGAACTTCATTAACCATAAGAACAGTAAATAGGTGCAGCAAAACAGAACAGATCATCACACACATGGACACAAGACATAAGGTGGAAACCCAATGTGGGTGAAAACTACCTGCTGCAATTCGTCTCTATCTTCTTTTAATAAGAAACTTCTTTTTACAATATTTATGTATTGGTGCAGTCTTATACCAGTACGCAGGCTTCTACCTACAGAAGGCTACTACCTTCTCTCGTTCTCTAGCTTCTCCTGGAAGGGAGATACAACCCCCTTAGCTCTTGTACTAGCTAATGTACTAGTACGTAGGTGTTAACCTACAAAAGGCTACTACCTTCTCTTTCTTCCAGGGACCACGTTTCATAACTTTTCAGACTGGATCCATTAATGACAATAATCAAACATCAAATACATCTGCATCAACCAATCTCCTTTGCTTCAATCAAAACTGAATCAAACAATTACTTCTCTGAATGTTGTAACCAGAATACATTAATAGTAACCAGGCACCAATTCTGAACCTAGAACATTGCAACAATAAACAAAAGTAGCTAAAACATATTTCATGAGACGTACACTCCTTCAATATGTGGAACCTGCATGCATATGCTTCTGTATTAAGGCCAACCAGCGTATACGCTGTTTTGACTTACTTAACCAGCGTGTATACGTGCCTCCACTGTGTCGAACCTGCATACAAATATATAAAAGATAATTTAACCTTTTCACTTATTCAGACATCAGTTATACCCAGATTATCAGATTTATAGATCAAGTCACACGCCAAATATAATAGATCAAAATCACACAAAGATACTACTATTCAAGCCTTAAGATCTTGACCCAACAATAGAACTTATGCTTCTTCTAGTGCTTAGGTTCCTCCTTGGTTCAGATCCAGCTATGCACCATAACTCGATTCTAAATCTTGCTCTCCATAAGATATTCAATGCTTGAGTGAATTCCTTTTCCTAATAATCTCCTTCCCCTTTTTATATTCTTAGGCCTTAATCAATACCATGGTCCAAAACCATAGAGAATCAATAGCATGGACCCAATACCTGGTTTTAACACGTCGGATGAGATACCATGGTCCGAAACCATAGGTCCAAATACCAAGGACAAAATACCATGGACCAAAAATAAGTTTTCCCACATGCACACGCTTTTCCTTGCATGAAAGTGAGTGCATACATATATGCACCTTTTGATCGTCGAACCCGCGTGTATACACGACTTGGTTAAGAGGAACCTGCGTATATCTCTTTTTCTTTCATTCTGAGATCCTGTACTGAGATCTTCCATCTGAGTGAGTTGCCATCAAGGACAACACCTGTGCCATAGTGCCAAACCTGTGTCATAATGCCAACAAGGCAAGCCTATGAGAGCGACTTTAGGTTGCTAGCCACTCCCTTGCCCATATCATGATAGTGATTATATCCTAAGAGTTGTAGAAGAGAAATGGGACTCAGGGACAAGTTGTCTGAGTGACTGACTTGTCTCTGGAGCATTTTGTTAATGACGTTGGATGACTATATGTGATGTTCCATTGATTCCACTTCCTTAAGGTGACATAGGAAGTCGAATCTAATTGTAGTAGCATCTCTCCTCATGTTTACCTCAGCTGGCATGGTTAATTTGGGTAGACCTGGGAGGGGATGTTACGGATTGGTATCAAAGCATGGTTGCACTCTCTTTGGGTTATATCTGGTGCTACAGATATGGGTGAATTTGTTAGTCATGCATGCATGTCAGTTGCGTGTGTGGCTCTTACACTTGTGTTCCATGTGCTTGTTGCATCACATCATATTGATCATGGTAGTAGTAAGGTTATCATGAGGAAATTGATGTTGATTTTATGGAATGCATTATCATGAGTATATGACTGGTTATACAATTATATGCAGCTTGATTACATCCTTGTGTGTTGGGTTGCATTCTTGGTTATTTGATTACGTGCATCCGTCTTGGAGGTTGATTACAAGAATTGATCGCTTATGCTCGACTACATGTGGTTATGTGTATGTGTAGTTGATTAGGAATTTCTTATGCAGGTGGATAGTTGCATGAGGCAATGTGTATACTAGAGTAATGGTTTTTGTCATGCATGAGGTCATAACATGCATTGTTTATATGGCCTTGCATTGATGACTAGACCTTAGCTAGTATGATGGTTATGCGTTGATGCACTTATTGATATATGTCTATATGTTATTATGGTTATGTTGTACATGCATCACACTGATTTGATGATATTGCAAACAAGGTATCCTCCTCGAGTATGCTAAGGTACATTAATTTGTGGTGATTTGGTTTAGCTGACATAGTATGCCTTGTAGTAAAGAGATCAGATGGCTAGCAAGTTGGTAGACTACATAGAATCTCCCTATGCATTATATGGGAAACGTGGTGTGGGGAACTCTTCTAATTTGGAAGACACATTGAGAAGCCTAAAGGAAGAAATAAGGAGTTGCAAAGAAAACAATGAAAAAATCATGCAGGCATAAGAGAAACAGGCAGACGTGAATGCAATATTACTTTAGAGTCTGTCAAATTTACACCGACAGAGACCTCTTCGGATCAGCCATGGACATGACGACAAAACTAATGGGGCATATGGGAGTAGGCATCATAGTATACAAGGTCATATAGATATGACACTATCAGAGATGGCAGGATGTTAGAAACTCCGAATAGGAGGGGTGACAGACACAGGTATTACTCTAGTTCTAGTTCTGATAGACATCATGATCATCATCATTACCATCTGTATAGGAGGAATGATATGGGATACTTGACGGATGAGTTCAAGAAGGAAAAACCACCTACCTTAGATGGATTGATGAAGAAATCACAAGATGAGGAGGCTTGGTTTCTTGGCATGAGGAAATTCTTTAGATTGCATGATCAAAAAACATGAAAGCAAGAATAGACCCTTTTAGTCTCAAAGGTAAAATGGATATTTGGTGGGAAGACATGAATAATTTCAAGGACATACATGAGGATGATTTGACTTGGCATGTGTTTGAAAGGCTCTTGAAGAAGAAGTACTTGTCTAAGAGGTATTATGATGATAGAGCTAAGGAGTTTTATAAGTTGCGGATGGGTTTTATGACAAATGAGGAGTCTACTAGCATATTTTTGTAGTTGTTGAGATATGTGCCTTGCCTTAGAGAGGAGAAGGCCAAGGTTTAGAGATTCATCAGTGGATTTCCAGTTGCATACATAGATCATATTGAGTTCTACAAACCTATATTGTTGGAGGAGGCCATCCAAAAGTTGAAGCATTGTTATGAGCAGTCGAAGTGCAAAGTTGAGCCAAAGCATGAATTCAAAAAGAAATGAGAAATCTAAGGGAAAATGGCCACCAAAGCAAGGAAGACCTCAAGATGCAAGTGAGAAAGATAATACAGTTCCTTACAAGAGATTCAATACAGCTGAGAAGGGACATGGAGAGCAGCAAGTTAGAGGCAGTGGTAGGGAACCATAACAATGTTGGATCATCATAAGAGGGATTGTCTATGGTATCAGACTGGTGGTAGACCCCAAATATATAGTGCTTAGGAGGCACATACAATTGGTGATGTTGGTCATAGCATTCCTCGAATTTATGCAGCTATGGAAAACAGGCCGGTGAATCATCAGGCATCGATCATTGAGATGGACAGTGAGATTTGTGATCAAGTTATTTCTATTTTGATTGATCCTGGATCTAAATATAGTTATATTAATCCTAACCTAGTGGATAAGTGTGGGAGGAGAAACGAAGTGCATGCAGAATCTTGGTTGGTACAGTTGGCTACAGCTACAAAGAAGCAA
This sequence comes from Pinus taeda, assembly GCA_000404065.3. NCBI lineage: Eukaryota > Viridiplantae > Streptophyta > Pinopsida > Pinales > Pinaceae > Pinus > Pinus taeda. The sequence continues at coordinate 257,446 of APFE031118325.1, read as the reverse complement.
ATTCATCATTGGGTAAGAGCTTGTCCATTTGAGTTGAGTTGTATGCCTACATCAACACATTTAAATGTATTTCCATTAGGTTCATGTAGTATGCTTTTGGGTATGGATTGGATATACCTTCACAGAACCAAAGTGGATTGTTTTGACAAGGCCCTTGAGTGTGTGGATGATACTAGGGAAAAGAGGACTTTGCAAGGAAAGAAGAAAGCTACATCTGTGAGGATGGTTACCGTTATGCAGGCTAAGCGTAGTTGCATAAAAGGTTGTGTGAGGTTTGCAGTACACATTTCCAGTGAAAAGGGTAAGGAGGTTGAGGATGAAAATGTGTTGATCAGGTACCCAATATTGCAGCAGTTTCAGGATGTATTTCCTGAGGACATTTCAAAGTTGCCACCTAACAGGGAGGTACACTTTTCTATTGAGTTGGTACCAGGTGCAGCTCCAGCATCGAAAGCACCTTACAAGATGAGCACACTAAATTTGGTTGAGTTAAAGTTGCAGTTGAAGGAAATGTTGGAAAATGGTTACATTAGGCCGAGTGTATCACCTTGGAGCACACCAATTTTATTCGTAAAGAAGAAAGACGATACTCTTAGATTGTGCATTGACTACAGGTAGTTGAACAAAGTGACCATCAAGAACAAATATCTTTTGCCAAGGATTGATGAATTGTTCGATCAACTAAAGGGAGAAATAGTGTTCTCTAAGATCGACTTGAGATCGTGATAACATTAGGTACACATCAAGGAAGAGGGTATATTCAACACTAAGTTTAGGACCAGGTATGGGCATTATGAGTTTGTTGTTGTTCCATTTGGTTTGACTAATGCTCCATCTACATTCATGTGTTTGATGAATAGTGTGTTCTCTCCTTATTTGGAGAAGTTTGTTATTGTATTCATTGATGACATACTGGCATATTATAAGAATGAGGAAGAACATGCCGAACATTTAGCAACAATGTTGAGATTGCTAAGAGAGCATCAGTTGTATGCTAATCTTAGCAAGTGTAGCTTCTTTCAGACTGAGGTACACTACTTGATAAGGGCCATCATGGAATGGGCAGCTTCTAAGAATGTAGATGAGGTGAGATCATTCATGGGATTAACATGTTACTATAAGAGGTTCATCAAGAACTTCTCACACATTGCATATCCTATCACATCATTGCTACGGAAAGGGAAGAAGTTTGAATAGATGGTGGAATGTGAAGATAGTTTTGAGTAGCTTAAGCAGTTGTTGACACATGCACCAGTGCTAAAGATTTTGGATTCAGACAAGGAGTTTTTAGTGTGTACATATGCTTGCAAGAGGGGACTCGGTGGAGTTCTCATGCAAGAAGGATAGGTAATGTGCTATGAGTCCCGGAAACTAAATGAGCATGAGAAGAACTATCCAACGCATGATATTTAGCTAGCAACGATTATACATGCATTGAAGATGTGGAGACATTATATTCTGGGTAGGAGGTTTACATTGATGAGTGATCACAGTGGGTTGAGGTATTTGTTTGACCTGCTGAATTTAAATGCCAGTCAACCTCAATGGTTGACTACCTTAGTGAGTTCAACTTTAAGATCAGATACATCAAAGGGAAGGAGAATTGGGTTACATATGATCTTAGCAGGAAGGTACAGGGAAATCATATAATAGCTATAAGCTCCTATGGGACATAGTTACAGGATAGGATCTTGCTAGTAGGACATCAGGATGAAAAACACATGGAGATTATGCACAGGTTACAGAAGAGTACAGGTACAAGTGTAGGTACAGGTACAGGTGATTAGAGTGTAGACTATCGTCTCATGGTAGATGGCTTGGCAAAGTTTCGAGACAGGATCTATGTGTCGAATTACCATTAGGTGAATTATGAGGTCTAAAATGGGCCTCCTAAGAAAAATGTACAACCAAAATAAACCTTATAAGAACCAATAGCATTCAAGATGATGATGTCAACCATGGGGGGTGATTCACCATTTTTGGAGTAAAAAAGTAAAAATATTAAAAAATAATAAAATAATAAAGCTACTTGTTCAAGTCGTATTTTCAACTTATCTCCATAAGGTTTTACTCAAATTTCAAGCGCGAGTACTCATTGGATGCAAAATTTAATTCCCCATCCAAGGGTACCCATGTTTCATACTTTAGATGGACCCTGCTACATGAAAAATGAGAAATACATGAAAAAACATGATTGCAATCACGTTTTTCATGTATTTATGATTTTTTGTGCCATGGGAAGTATGAAACATGGGCACTCCTTGGATGAGAAATCGAATTTTGTATCCAATGAGTGCTCCTGCTTGAAATTTGAGTAAACCTATTAGGGAGATAAATTGAAAATATGAGTTTAAAAAATATTTTTTCCTTTTTTCCCTCTAAAATTTGATGATGTAATCAAATATTATTTTATTATTTCCACTATTATTTTATAATTTCCTTAGGAGGCCCATTTTAGACCTCAATATTCCCCTAATGAGTGAGCTCAAGAAGCTTATCTTGAGGGAGTTTCATGTGAAACCATATTCGGGACATCTAGGATATCTTAAGACATTGACACTCATAAAGAAGTTTTACTATTGGCTGAAACTAAAGAAGGAAGTGGTAGAATTTGTGGCTAGATGTTTATAAAATCAACATGTAAAGGCGGAATGCAAGCATCCAGGTGGTCTACTATAGCCTATTGTTATTCCAGAATGGAAATGGGAGGTCATTTCCATGGATTTCATCACATGTCTTCTGAGGACAGTGAGGCAGCATGATTCTATTATGGTTATTGTTGATAGGTTGAGCAAGGTAGCTCACTTCATTCCAGTGAAGACTACATATTTAGCTAGTGAGTTAACACAGGTGTTCATTAGAGAAATAGTGAGGCTACATGGTGTTCTAAAGAAGATTGTGTCAGACTGGGATGCAAAGTTGACTTCCAAAATTTGGAAGGAGTTATTTGCAGGCTTGGGTATAGAGTTGGCCTTTAGTACAATTTATCATCCACAGACAGATGGTCAGACAGAGAGGATCAATAAGATTTTGGAGGATATGCTGAGGATGTTTGTGATGCACCAACAGAGGAAATGGGAGGAGTATCTTCCATTGGTATAGTTTCCATACAATAATGGTTATCATGAGTCTTTGAGGATGAGTCCTTTAGAGGCATTTTATGGACAGATTTCTAACACTCCCATTAGCTAGAGTGATCCAGTAAACAAGGTACTTATTGGGTCAGAGATGTTGATAGACATGGAGCAAGAAATGTAGGTTGTAAAGAAGAATCTAAAGGCAACATACGATAGACAAAAGACTTATGCCGATCAGTAGAGGGTGTTCAAAGAGTTTCAGGTTGGGGAGCATGTGTATTTTCACATCAAGCCCAAGAAAATATCTTTAAGGATTGGTTCACGTGCTAAGTTGGTAGCACGATATTACAGGCCTTTCGAGATACTTGAGAGGATTGGACCAGTGGCATATCAACTCACACTGCCTCCAATAGTGAAATTCCATGATGTTTTCCATATTTCATTGCTTAACAAGTATATAAAGGATGTTGATCATGTCATTGATTGGTCTGTATTTCAAGTGGAGCAACAAGGAGAGTTACATCCAGAGCCTCAGTGCATATTGTAGTAGAAACATCTCATGCTCAGGAACAAAGCCATAGAGCAAGTTAAAGTGCAATGGAAGCACTTTGGGCCTAAAGAAGCTATATGGGAGATGGTGAATTAGATGCAGGCCCTATATCCTTCATTTTTTTTTCAGTTGAGGCAAAGCAATTTTGGTTTGATATTGGTTTATGTTTGGCATATGTTTTACTGATGTTTTGATACATATATATCTATATATATATATATATATATATGATGGATGTAAATACCACCATGAGCTAAGTTATAAAGCTCCAATAAGTGGTATGGTTATTATCTTATCATGTTGTCGTGATGTTTTTCTTTGAGTAGGTTCTTCATTGTAAATATTGCAACGGCTAAGTTATAAATCTCCATGGGAAGTATGTTTTCTTTTCAGTGATTTTGTTGAGGTCTTGGTGTGGTTTAACACCAAGGATGGTGTTCCCTAAGGGGAAAGGTTCTGTAGCAGCCATGGTGAAAAGTTCATGTAATAAAAATTAATAAAGGCAAAATAAGACCATGGGTAAGGGGCAAATATTCATGCTTGGAATGTGGCATGGGGATGATTGGCTGAAAGAAATATTTGGTTCATCCATTTATATGGTCGGGTGGTACATGGAAGTCTCGAACCTGTTCAGATTTTCCTATGATTAATAAAAGCTAAGTTCTCTTACTTTTGCTCTAATTTATATGTCTATTTAATGAATGTCATATCTCTGATATGTATATGGTTTTATGTTGGTTATAAGCATGGTTGAATGACTGGGTCATGTTATGGTTATTTCATATATTTACTTGTAACTGTTAAATGGATGGATGCAATACCTAATTGATGATGTAGTAGTTTAATGGAGAAGGAGGTGATCCTTCTGGTTATGTTTCATAAGTTGTTTCCGTCATTTATGCTCTATCTTGTATCCTAGATCTATAGGTTGCATTGATGCCAAGTGTTTGATAGAATGTCAGTCCCAGTTGGGGATGCTTAGGCCTGGTCTTGAGGGTGATTTTTTATTGATCAACATTTTTATTATGTTTTTAATGAATTATGTAAGTTACAACAAGTTCTGGGCAGAGGCCAAGATTCTATGTTAGAAAAGTGGCTTAAATCCCAGGCTTGTTGGCACAGAATTGGTATTCTGGTCGACAGTCACTGGCAGGAAGGCCTGTGACAGTGACTTTAGGTTGTTGGTCACTCCCTTGCCAATAGCATGAGTGCAACTATGTCCTAAGAGTTGCATAAGAGAAGTGGGACCCAGGGACAAGTTGTCTGAGTGGCTGACTTGTCTCCTGAGGGTTCTGTTGATGATGTTGGATGACTGTATGTGATGTTCCATCGGTTCCACTTCTTTAAGATGAAATAGGAGGTCGAATATGATTGTAGTAGAATCTCTCCTCATGTTTACCCTGGTTAATCTGGGTAGACCTAGGAGGTTGTGTTACAAACGATCACAAAAGATGGTGAAATACCATACAAGATCACAAAAAACTGATGAAATATCAGAAAAGATGATGAAAATTACGCAAGATGACGTAAGATTGAGAAAGATCATGAAAGATAACAAACTATGATGAAATGTTATGAAATACTATGAAAAGTGATGAAAGAGGAAAAAAGATAGTGAAAGATGATTAAACATGACAAAAGATCACGAAAGATCGTGAATGATCCTAAAAAATCGCGAAAGATTATGAAAGGTCGATAAAGATGATGAAAGATCATAAAATATGATAAAATATCATGAAATATAATGAAAGATGACGCAATATCATGAAAGATGATGAATGATGACAAAAGATCTTGAAAGATGATGAAATGTGACAGAAGATCATGAATGATCCTAAAAAATCACGAAATATGATGAAAGATCGTGGAAGATGATGAAAGATTGAGAAAAATGATGAAAGATCAAGGAAGAAAGGTTGAGAAAGATGATGAAAGATCACAAAAAATTATGAAAGATCAAGAAAGATGACAAAAAATCATGAAAGATTTCAAAAGATCACAAAACATGACAAAAGATGGTGAAAAATCACGAAAGATCGCAAAAGATCATGAAATATGACAAAAGTTGGCAAAAAATAACGAAAGAACACGAAATATTGCAAAATACCATAAAAGATCATGAAATATTGTGAAATATCAAGAAAGAGCTCAAATGATAACAAAAGATTAAAAATTATGACGAAAGATCATGAAAGACCGTGAAAAATGACGAAAGATTGCAAAAGATGGTGAAAGATCAAGAAATTTCACGAAATATGAAGAAAGATCACGAAAGATGAATAAAGATCATGAAAGATGATGAAAGTTCACGAAAGATGACAAAATACCACAAAAGATCACGAAAGATGAAGAAAGATCACGAAATACCTTGAAAGATGATCTAAATGGAAATGGCATCCACTCATGGCATTCATCCACCCCTAGTATTCATTTACCCATGGTACTATAAGTGGAATTCACCCATGGTATTCATTCACCCATGTTATTTTCCCATGGTATTGCAAGTGACATCCACCCTTGGTATTCATCCTCCCATGGTATTTGTCCATTCATGGAATTTACCCATGGTATTGTAAGTAACATCCACCCATGGTATTTATTCATCCATCATATTTACCCAACCATGGAATCTACTTGTGGTATTGTAACCGAAAGAGGCTATAAGTAACAAGTCACACTTTGTAAAAGGACATATTGTCCACCACGATGTAGATTTTACAGTTATTCTCTCTTTTAATAAAAAAAGCTTTGTGGTTTTGTTTAATGTGTGTTCTCTTATTTTCTTCTGACATTTCAATTTTTCAGATCTTGGGGGCCTCCGCCCCAAGATCTATTTCATTTTTTTAGATCTTGGGGGCCTCCCCACAAGATCTGGATTAGTGGAATCATATATAGGTTACGACTCCATGGGAATGATGGTTTGACGCATATTTCAGTTTCAAATTTTTGCATCAATCTTCAGCAAACTCCATGCACGTGCTACGACCTCCACAAAGCACTTTCTTGGGAAAAGTGAGAAGAATTTTTCTTTGGAATTTTTTGGGTGGCGAGTTTAAAGATCATATCTGAAAATTTTGGTTAAAATGTTACAAAAAAATAACAGATCTAGATGTCTTGCAAACAAATACCTGTTAATTTTTCATAGGGTGACATTGTTCTTGGCTTTGATAATTGCATTTCATCATTAATAAATTAAGTTCACCCCATATCATCATTACATTGTTCAGATCTACACTAGTATCATCAACTAATGAAATTATACATAAAGAAACAACATCATCATCATCAATGCAGTGGAACATAAAAGGAACAATAGAAGAAAGCATGCACACATATAGAGACACCAAGATTGGTCTGGGACTATGGAAAAACCCACTATGGGGAAAAACCTTGCAAATATTCGCCTTCTTAGATCGTCATCAAATGATGCAGCAAAAGAGAGTACAATGGTCCATAACTTTATCTACGTAGAAAAATAATAATGATATCCATGAAACAAACCTAATCATGTTAGAAATCAAAACCCTCATACCGATGGTTGTAATGAGTTGTCACAAACTAATGTCAATTGTTATATATTGTTGTCACTATATCAAAAATTGTTGAACATTGTTGTCACCCGAGAGGAAAATTCAGAATATTAAAATCTCATCTATGATTCTTGGACACAGGGAGGATGAATTGTGCGACCGACTATAGTAACCCTGGACACTCTCTGAGAATCATATACCAGAAATTGTGGTAGCCTGAATGCTCCCATACCAATTTGTGCATGTGTCTGGGGACCAACTCAACAGATCTACAAAAAAACCCTTGGTTTCTCCCTTTAAGTTACTTTGTGTGTGTCCGAGACATCATGGATGCTCTCAAGGCCACTATGTGTGAGCGTCCGGGGATTGACACCTCCAGATCTTCCTCTGAGACCCAGGATGCTTCCATAAGCCTTTGTGCCAATGTCCAAGGCTCTCTGGACATTTTCATGACCATTGTGTGCCAGTTTCTAGGGACCATAATGCCCTATTATGTGCCAGCGTATAGAAACAAGAAAACCCTAACTCAGAGTGAACCTCATGCTTGTGATTTTGGACCCTTGCGCAAACTACTTCCGTCAAACCTGTGTGAACCCATAAAAAAGAGAAGAGAAGATGTATCCAAACCATCTTGAGGTATATTCTATTTATAGGCTTTCCTGAGGGCTCACTTCAAGTTAAGATTGACCCAAGCAATTACTCATGTGGTTAGGGCTGACCCATTCCATAATACATGTATGAATAAAATAATTCATAACTCAACTTCCACTTGGCCAAATTGGGTGATATTTAGGTCGATTTTGGTCCCCTAGAAAAGAAGAATATAATGCAAGCATTATCTCATTCATTTGAGCTATCTATGGTGGAATTTGATCGTATTTTAAAAAATTAACACTCCCTCTCAACTAGGGATAATTCCTCCTACCATTGTGGAATATTCAAGTGTCATCACGTATCATCATGGACCATATATGTCATGTAGTAACCATTCCATGTCCATATAAAGTTTTTCATCATCATAAATCATCTCAACCTATCCTTTTCTTATTCCTACTTATCTCTTGATTGTTCCTGCTCATATGCTAAACATTCTCAAATCTAGAAGAAGAAGAATTTGCTACCGAAGGGGAGATCAAGCTACTACCTGAATTATCATCAATCATCATCAAACAACATATCTTTATGGAGCACATCTCAACCTGGGATCATATTGAGGAGCAATAGCTTCCACCCATATCGATTAATAAGATAACTCATTACGCAGGGGAGTACACCCTCGACCCTAGAATTTCATCGATGATCTTACACACAACCCAGAATCATATCGTATTATCTCAACCCATCCTATTACCTACTAATCTTCTCATCGATGATCGTGAATAGTCATGTGGTAGAACACCTTCATCACAATCGACTTGGGTTGTACACCCCAAGTACACTCTCAAATCATTGGCCAAACAAGGAGCAATCTTCCCAATAATTTAGCATGCTTGTGGGTATGATGCCAAATAGGGTATATCGTGCAAACACCAAACAGGGGAGAAGCATTCTCTGACCCTATGAAGATAAGGGAGTAACATTATTTAACCCTATGGGTAACAGATATGGTAACACCCTATTGTACAGGATTCCCTCAACCCCATGAGCCCTTCTCCCTCAATTCCTCACCCTGGGAGCTCAAACAGGGGGGAAGAGTTGGCTCAATTTCCTCGATCAATGTTTCTCTCATCATACTCAAATATGGTATTTTCTTATCTCAACAGCAGTTGTTTCCTGTTCATACATAACATCAAATAAAATGTCATGCCAGATCATATAAAATCATATAAATCACAAAACGGTACCATAATCATCCTCCCTCTCAAGGAGGTGACAACCATAAGCCTGATCTTGTTTCAAATAGTTTCACTATCTCATATCTCATTCCCATCTATATATATGTGAATTTGAGTCATCATAATGTAACCATGTCATATCCAGATCATTCTCAAACAACTCTCTAAGGGGCTTCTTTATTCTGCCTCACAATTAGCCATGTTAGCAGCATCATGATCAAACTCAGTCATGTTATGGACCTCTTGTCCAAGATATCATCGAATATTTCATACTAAAACATCATCCAAATGTTCTTATCAACAATAATCTCAAATATTAACAATACATATATGCAGACACATATCATAGGAGAAATATCTCATTCTCAGAAATAGAACACCTCATGAAGATATTTCAAATAATGCTCAGTGAAAACTCTATGTGAACGAAGTAGCTCAATCATTTAGTCAGGTTCTATGCACATCGTATATATACAGATGTTCAAAAAATAGAACATCAATGCTTCAATCAATCGTTGGATTCCATGTCAAGTTCAACAACATCTTGAAATTCAAAACAGAGTATCCAAGGGTTTGCATTTTCATTGTTCAAAAACATTTTCCAATAGATTTGTAATATGGAATTTCTTTCCCAAATTCTAGAAATCGATTCGTCATGCCATGATACATCATTTCAATATTCATAAGCCATCTCCCTCTTATTCAGATCACCAAAGGCTCATCACATGTCAAGAGTAGATCATCAGGATATAAAAGCAAAACCATAATCAATATCAAAGCCATACATTGGAACTCATCATCTTGACTTCATCAGATAACTGCCAAATCTAAACATATCTGGATTGAAATGCTCTAAGCATAATGCCTTTATAAGCCAAAATAATTAGCCTAACATAACTCAATGGTGTACCATCAACAACAAAGTCAACTCATTAGAGTTTAGAGCCATTATCATAGCATAAGTCATTTTTATCACTAGGTGCAAATGCATACATCAAGTATGCATCATGCAGGTTCCATTTTCATGTTGAATCACAACTATCATTACGTTAGCCATTGTGCTAGGAACAAGGAGGCGAGTACAAAATCATTTTTCCGAATATTCACATAACTCATTATGCCCACATAGCATAGACATCAGGGAAAATCAACAATCAACAAATCAGCTCATTAGACATCAAATCAAGTCCAAATTCGTTATTGTAGAGAGATCTATAATCAAAGCACATATCAATCATCAATTCAAAGTTATTTTCAAACATAATGACAAAACATTGTTCATATATACTAGTAAGCCAAATCATGTCAACCTCTTGTAGCAAAAGCATAGTGACATATCTATATGTATGTCCCAGTCACCTACAAACACAAGTTCAATCTGCATGCTCATGTTATGGAAAACATTCAGTATTTTCCTGCTAGCATATCTTGTTGTTATCCGCAACACATCTATGGTACTAACATCTTCTAGGTGTCCATCTAATTTCATGCACAATACTTCATTATATGATCAACAATGTCATAAAACAGTTAACAGTGGTAGAATATATCAGGGACATCATGATTCAGAGTTCAGAAAGTTTCAGAAAGCTTCAGATGATGGTCAAGTATACCTAAACCTTTGGATGCTCCCTTCAAGTTAGGATGGGAGCCTCTTTAGCTACCTAGACGTTGTCTAGGTCTTAGCATGTGAGCGTCCAGGAATGCAGTCTCATAGATATGTGACTGCGTCTAGAGAAGAAACCCTAATTTTTTTATAGGCTTCAGATATGAGACCTTGTTGTAGATCAATACTATCATATGCACATAAATCATACTTTAGGAACACATAATTAAAATAGTACTATGAGTAAGAGTCTTTAGAAGAGATTCTCCCTCTGACTGGGGATCTGCATCATTCATCTACATTCATATCATCAACCTGTCTCTACTAGATTCAAGAAACAATAGATAAACATATATCTATCATGGTTATCAACATCATGACATAAACCTTTCATCAAAGGTTTAGACTCAAAGAAGTAGATAGATCTCAAAGATTATGAACACAATAACACTTTCTATCAAGTCACTCCATCAAGTTAGGACAATCAATTTAACCATATGTCATCAAGACATGACCATAGGCAGTAAGAGATCAGGAATATCAATCTTACACTTATACCTCTCACATCAAGGTTACCATTCTCTTCATGACCAATGAGATCAAAATATTTCATTCAATAAATCTTTATCAAAACAACAAGAGTGTCAATTACTCCTTCCATATGCTTTCATCATGCTTATCACAAGCATTACCAGCAGAATCATGTATAGGAGTCAATGAGTTATCCTTCTATATTAAATCCATCATGACAAGTATCAATAGTATCATTTTCTAGAGCCAAGGTGCTAACCTTCTTTATAGGATCAAGATATCCAACAAATAGATCATAGATGTTTGCCAAACATCAAGTGTATCAATGTATCAACATTATATAGCCTTATAGAATTCAAGAAGATCAAAATTTTCAATACCAAGTGCATCATTTCATCATAGGAAACATATCAAAGTCACTTTTATATGCATGTATGGGCCATTAAATAAAGATACATTCTCATCATACCTTAGGGCTTACCAAGCCAATAGCTAGAACACAACAAACCATGCATACCTTGTGGTACTACCTGTGCACCTTTCCATTAGACATAGGTCTCTTGAAGCAATTTGTCATCTTTTTATCAAGTACCTCTTTATCTATTTCCATATCTACATCTCAAAATGATCCTCAAGAATGATCTACTCATCACATCTCATCAAGGAGGTTAGAAACATCCATATACTCAAATACATACGTAGTAAGTACAAGCAATAAACATAATCATCAGATATATAAGTCTAACAAGTAAGAAGCATCATAAGTCAAGAAATATTGATCTTCAATGAGAGGTGATCCTCTCCCTCTTGAACCAATCTTCAAGAGCCATCAATGTCCATGGTCCATATACCAATGTTTCCTTCAAGTATCCAACTAGATATGCTAGGGATTATCCCATCTAGGGCTTCATCAAACCTTTTTCAAGTGCTTCACATAGACCATACTAGAGTTTCATACATCAAATCTCAAGTCTTTACCATAAACCATGGTTTTCTCTCCAACCCTAACCTCATAAAATCCATCAAACCCTAATCATCAATATGCTTAGGGTTTTCTTCAAACCATATAATTATTTTAGGTCTCCACCATCCTCTTCATGCTTCCATCAAAGGTGTCAACATTGGGGTGATCTCCATGAATTTTTTTCAACCCAGCTCTGATTCCATGTTAATTTTTCATAGGGAAACATTGTTCTTTGCCTTGATAATTGCATTTCATCATTAATACATTAAGTTCACCCCATATCATCATTACATTATTTAGATCTACACCATTATACATCATCATATGCAATTATATAGAAAGAAACAACATCATCGTCATTAATGTAGCGGAACATAAAAGGAACAGTAGAAGAAAGCATGAACACATATAGACACACTAGGATTGGTCTGAAACTAGGGAAAAACCCACTACAGGGAAAACCCTTACAAATATTCTTCTTCTTAGATTGTCATCAAATGATGTAGCAAAAGAGAGTAAAATGATCCATAAATTTATCTATGCATAAAAACAATAGTGATATCCATGAAACAGATCTAATCATGCTAGAAATCAAAACCCTCATACTGATGGTTGTAATGTATTGTCACAAACCGATGCAATTGTTGTATATTTTTGTCACTATACCGAAAATTGTTAAATATTGTTGTCACCAAGAGGAAAATTCAGAATACTGAAATCTCATCTCTGAGTCTCGGATGCAGGGAGGATGAACTATGCAAGCGACTATAACAGCCCTGGACACTCTCTGAGAATTGTGTACCAGCAACTGTGGCAGCCTGAATGCTCCCATACCATTGTATGCATGTGTATTGGGACCAACTCATCAGATCTACAAAAAACCCGTGTTCGCTCCCTTGAAGTTACTGTGAGTGTGTCCATGATAGCTTGGATGCTCTCAAGACCACTATGTGTGAGCGTCCGGTGATCAACATCTCTAGATATGCCTCTAAGGCCTTGGATGCTCCCATAAGCCTTTGTGCCTACGTCCATGGCTCTCTAGACACTCTCATGACCACTGTGTGCCATCGTCTAGGGACCAGAATGCCATGTTTAGTGCCAGCATATAGAGACTAGAAAACCCTAACTCAGAGCGAACCTCACGCTTGTGATTTCGGACCCTTGTAAAAACTACTTTTGCCGAACCTGTGTGAACCAAGACAAAAGAGAAGAGAAGATGTGTCCAAATGATCTTGAGGTATCTTCTATTTATAGGATTTCCTGAGGGCTCACTTGGTGTTAAGACTGACCCAAGAAATTACTCATGTGGTTAGAGCCGACCGATTCCATGATACATGTATGAATAAAATAATTCATAACTCAACATCCACTTGGCCAAATCGGGTGATATTTAGGTCGATTTTGGTCCTATCGAAAAGAGAAATCTAATGCAATAATTATCTCGATAATTTGAACTATTTATTGTGGAATTTGACCGAAGTTGAAAAACTTAGCAATACCCAAATTCAAAAAAAAAAATCAGCCAAATCGGAGTCTGAATGAGGGAGATATCGCTGATTTAAAATAAGTTATGTTGCAGAAAAAATTTTGACGACAATTCATGGGCAGTGGCTCTCCTATCATTTTTTGTATTTATTATGTAGAATTTCAGAAAATTGATTGCAAATATGAGCTCCTCTTGAAAAACCGCCCAATTTCAACAAAAAAAATTGGTCGAATCAGATTTCATATGAGGGAGATATCGTTGCTTTAAATCAACAAATTTTTCAGAACTTTTGTGACTATGGGAGAGTTGCAACGTGAATCTAAGTTTCCAGAGTGTCTAGATAGAGATTTGAATCACATGGGAAGATGCATAATGGTCATTTTAGTTCTAAAAATAGGTTCTAATAAATATTTTTAGTTATATTGACTGATTTATGCCTAATTTAGATTAGTTTTTATATCAGGAGCAGCATCAGAGCGGGTTCCCTTTGGAGACATTCCCTCCCACCCCACTTTACTAGGCACCTTCTTCATATTCATTAGTTTCAAAATAGCATCATCTAGCTTGGGTTGTTTAGATATGTGCCATCGTAGCCCAGGCTATGTAGGCACCTGCTACTTCATTAACATTCAGCATCACGGTTATGGGTCAACCGCACCAAATTCTTCTCATCGAAGTCCATTTTCTAGACCGCACACTATTAGTACCATAGTTGATCACAAGCATTATAGGGTCTCTCTATCCTCAGATCTTCATTTGTCATGGTTATGGGTAATCCAGAAACCCACACTTCATTGAAGTCCATTTTCTAGGTCGCACACTGTCAGTATCACAGTTGGTCACAAGCATTATAGGGTATCTATATCCTTGGATATTTGTTCATCATGGTTATGGGTTAACCACACAAAATAATTCTCTTCAGTGGATCTTCATATTCAACAAAATGCTTCTCAGGAGGTACCTTCACGCAATGGGGACCAGTGATTCTTAAGGAGGGAGGTATGATCTGAATGGAAAATGGCATCCACCCATGGTATTCATCCACCCATAGTAATCATCCACCCATGGAATTCACCCATCGTATTGTAAGTGGCATCTACCCATGGTATTCATCCACCTATGGTATTTATCCACCCATGAAATTTACCCATGGTGTTGTAAGTGGCATCTACCCATGGTATTGTAAGTGACATCCACCCTTAGTATTCATCCTCCCATGGTATTGTAAGTGACATCCACCCGAGGTATCCATTCACTCATGGTATTTACCAATCCATGGAATTAACCTACAGTATTGTAGCAAAAAAAAAAGATATAAGTAACAAGTCGCATTTTTTAAAATGACATATTGTCCACCACAATGTAGCATATACAATTATTCTCTATTTAAATAAAAAAAATTCTTAATGGTTTTGTTTAATGTGTGTTCTCTTATTTTCTTCTAACATTTAAAATTTTCAGATCTTGGGGGCCTCCACCCCTAAGATCCATTTCATTTTTTTAGATGTTGGGGGCCTCCCCCTAGGATCCAGATCAAAATATGACAAAAGATTGTGAAAGATGACAAAAGGCTATGAAACACTATCAAACAACCTAAAATATGAAAAAAGTTCACGAAAGATCATGGAAGACCATAAAACATCTTGAAATATCATGAAATACCATAAAATATCCTAGAAGATGATGAAAGATCATGAAATATGATGAAAAATAATGAAACTCATGAAGAAACATCGTGAAAAATCACAAAAGATCGTGAAACATCCTAAAAGATGACAAAAGATCATGAAATATTGCAAAAGATCACGAAAGATGACAAAAGGTCTTGAAAGATCACGAAAGATGAGGAAACATCGTCAAAGATCACGAAATATCGTGAAACATCGTAAAAGACGACGAAATATCATGAAAGATTGCAAAAGATGATGAAAGATGATGAAAATCGCAAAATATCACAAAAGATGAAGAAATGTCATGAAAAATCACAAAAGACCACGAAAGATAATGAAAGATCTTGAAATATGACAAAATATCTTGAAACATGACAAAAGATCGCAAAAGATGACGAAAAATAACAAAATATGATGAAAAATCACGAAAGATGATGAAGGATATGAAAGATGACGAAAGATCGTAATACCAGAAAAGATCGCAAAATATGATGAAAGATCATGAAAAATGACGAAACATTATGTAAGATCGAAAAACATGAAGAAATATCGCGATAGATGACGAAAGATCGTGAAAGATGACAAAATACCGTGAAACATCCTAAAATATGACAAAAGTTCACGAAAGATTGTGAAAGACCATGGAGCATCCTAAAATATGACGAAAGATCTTGAAAGATGACAAAATATTGCGAAAGATGATGAAACGTCCTAAAAAATGATTATAGATCATGAAAGATCACAAAAGATTATGAAAGATGATGAAAAATCACAAAAGAATGCAAAATATCACAAAAGATGAAGAAAGATCATGAAATATCACGAAAGACCATGAAAGGTGACTGTTGGGTAGCGGAGGTCCCATGTAACAGTTTTGTGGCTTAAAGCCTATAAGTTAGGATAATAATATTGTAAATCTCTGAATTATGCAGAGCACGAAATGTAATAGATCGAGTCAAAGGGTTGCCCGCCCAAGAAATAATAGAATAATAGGAAGTAATTCGGCCTACCCATGGTCCGCGGACCATGGAAATGTATAAATAGAGCGAGGCTCTAAGGGTAGAAGGCAGTTCTGGTTTTGGATGAATCTTAGTGCTATGGGTTGGTGAAGACAATAGTTTCTGCATCTGTAAGTTCGAGTCAAGGGTGTTGGGTAGGAGATAGAGTCTCTGCAACTATGTGTGTAGAAGCATGGCAGAGTACGCAGCTGTGTGCGTGGACCCCTACAGCTGAGTGCGCAGGGCAGATCTGGTTGTATTGGCGAAAGAGTTGAATAAAGATAAGTTGGTTCTGAAATACTGTGTTGATTCTGGAATATTGTGGATCTAGTTAATTTGCATTTGATATATCTGTTTTGATCTGTGCGCTTATGCTTATGTTCTGAATTTATGCAAATATATAACATTTTTGGGTGCGCGCACTAGTTATCTCTATTAAATATTTTCTTAAATACTATAAAAAGTAGATCTAATCTATAATAACTCATTAATAATAAGTATCAATAAATTGCCTTGTTCAGGATCTACGCGGAAGCAGAGTGGCGTGAGGCCACATAATGGCACACAACCCCTCCAAACCACATCAAGACATCCCAAGGGTGCGGAAAACTGGTTCCAACACCCTCCCCTGCTACCTCGAGTGAGACCTCAATCCGCGCTCCGCGCGCTATTGCCGAAAGGGTCGGTAGCTGCGATATTTGTTTGGCTAATAACTCTTCCAAACCTGGGTCAGGGCCCAATAAGCCAACAAATGGTTCCATTGTCGGGACCAAGATCTGCCTAAGGGGTGTCTGATGTAGGGACACTGGAACCCTATGAAGAAAGAGTCTATGGATTGATTGGATCAGGAGTGGTACGAGTTCATAGTAGGTCCTAGTACACCGATGAGCAAACCAGAGGTTAAACATGACGAGCGTGATCCAGTTACCGGTATTCAAAATAGCAGGAATCGAAGATCCAGAACAATTTTTTTTCATGGTAACGGCAGTATGGGAAGCACACGGAGTTATGGACGATAACATCAGAAAGGCTACCCTAGCTAGCGCACTGTAGGACCAAGCACTGACATGGTATATAAAGTACTCAAGCGATCACCTGAATGTGGGAACAGCGGAGATCCGGACCGAATTGAAAAAATAACTTAGCCGGCCGAAATCAGAAACACAATCAATCATAGGGTTCAAGGAGATCGTGATGATAGCTGATGAAACTTCGTGGGATCTAGATCAGAGATTGAAAAGTAGAATCTATGAGGCAAACATGATGCTGTCAGATGTGCAGCACTGCGCGTGGTTTGTGGCATCATTAACACCACATCTGAGGATGGCATTGTCACAGCAAAAGATCTCAACCTAAGCTGATGCATTAGAGACAGCGATGAGGTTGCATGAAACTCCAATATAGGATTCAGGGTTGGGAGTTCAGCAAATCCACGTGCAAATACAAAACCTATGTTTAGAAATACAGAAGTTAAAACAAGAAAAGGCACCCTGCCCAGAAGCATGGGAGGAAGTGTGGTGTGTAAAGTGTAGAAGCCAGGGTCATGATAAAGATCATTGTTCGGTCTTTGCGAACTATATGGCAACGGGGGGACCAACACCATTGCGACCAGAGGCACAAGCAGGGCCAAGCGCGACACCCTCGCTCTGGTGCACAATATATCAGGTGGGAGGAAAGCACAACACAAACAACTGTCATATACTGCTAAAATTTAACCAGACCCCCCAGCATCTATTTTGAAACTTTTGTAGATCAGTGGGCCACGAGGAGCGAGACTAATGTAGTTATCAATTATTAATGGACCAGTCACCTGCCTACAGAATGCAGAACGAAGCACAAGGTCAGGATCCAGCCACGACGATAGTGCGCGGTGGGTTCCAGTGACGTGGACGAGGACGAGGAGGAATGGGGCCAGGAAGGGGTCATGGGCAGCTAATCTGTTACAACTGCGGAGGACCAGGACACTACACGCGGGACTGTACCAACCTGACCAAAATATCATGCCCTTACTACGAACAACTTGATCATGAAATGATAGATTGCCCCACATTGATAGCACAGATACATGAGAAGAGGGCAGCACACCCTACAATGACACAGAACATCCAAATGATGAGGACCAAACCTTGGGAGGAATATCCCAACATAAACATGGTGCTCAGAAGAGGCGCAGCTACAGGGGAGGATAAGAGGAAAGTAACCAAGGATGATGTCGGGATTCGCAAGGAGACAAATCTAGAAGCTAGGAAGAGCTTCCCGGAGGTCTCTACCCCAGGTAGTCAAGATCAACCCAAGCCAGAGAGGGATCCCTTGATGCTAACTACGTTTTTAGAGGCATGCATGAAATTGCTTCGCGATAATATGGCGGTTAAAGGATTACAAGAATTGATAACTAGGTGCATCGGGTCGGTTGAACCTCGTGTGGTCCAAAAATTGGGAAAACATGCGTTGCGGACTCGGCGGGAAATGCGATTAACGGCGCAGATTGGCGACTATGAGATGGATCAAATCACTCTGTACTTGGGCTCAAATGCAAATGTACTACCTAAATAGACTTGAGAGTGCATGGGAAATCCCACACTACAATGGTCTCCTATTCAATTACGAATGGCGAACCAACAAAAGATCCTGCCCATGGGAAGACTGTAAGGAATTACGGTAGATATAGAAGGCGCAATGTTAAATTGGAAACTAGGGCCAAACTCCATGTGGGTTAGATAATTTATGGTAGCTGATATTTTAATTGGATCCCTCTCGTCAAGAGGTGTAGGATTGATCCAGAGATCATCCGATTCCGATAAGTATTTATGGAGATATGAATTTATTTTGATTATGTAATTATTATCAAGCCGACCAACTCTTGAGTAGGCCCAGAAGCCCAATAGATGTGTCTATTCATCACTTATGTTTTAGTATAAATTGGTGAGAACTTGAAGTCATTTAAGTCAAGTATTCTTGAGGTGATCTCCTCTCCACATCTTGGGTTTTTGGAGAAGGTGAAAACAAAAGAATACGTTGGCCTATGATGCCCTAAATGCTATGATGTCGTATCTGCTATGATGCCCTAATCGTTGTTATTCCCTAGCCAGCCACAGGCTTATGAGGATGCAAACAAGACTTTATATGCTGTCAATGGAGACTCCTAGACACAGGATGCCATATACGTAGCCATACATATACATACGCATAGCATTACGTTGGCCAGATAATATATGCATAGATGGAGATATGTATACACGCAGACTTGGAGACATGTATACATTGTTATGTATACGCAGGACCTAATACAACTATCATGTATCACTGTAATGCGCAGGCCCTAATACGCATAGCGGCTGTCATACGTAGGTATAGAGCTGCAGGCATATATATATTCGCACTGCATGGAAGTCTCATAGAGAGGAGCCGTTGTAATATTAACACGCAGTCAACGAAGGTCACATATACGCTATATATAATGAGGAGATAATACGCTGGTCACAACTCTAATGCACAGGTCATGGCATATATATATTATCATATGCAATGGCAAATTAACACAACAAAATATATTACAAAAGGTTTAACATACGCAAGATAGGAGGATGCAGTCTCGGCATATCTGGAAATGAAGTGACACAATCTCGGATACTTCTGATGTGTTTGGAGAGTAGTTATTGGATGAATGTTTGTCCACTATAATAATCGGTCAAGGGAATGAAGCTGCAGGCAAGATAGTGAAGCTACAGTCAGGTTGTCAAAGCTGTAGTAAGGGTAACGATATCATAACATAGTCATAGAAAATTATGCATAACATATACGTTGTCTAACATATACACTGTAATAAGAAAATTCTCTATACATGATGTATGTGTAATGTACTGATATAAGCTTCAGTGGCATGGATACTATACATGATATATGCAGACATAAAGACGGTTGTCAAAGGTAACTGATATTTGCATCATGGACAGCACAATGTAGCATGAAGCATGATGAGATCATGGGCAGCATGGGCAGCTTGAAGCATGATGATGCATGGGTAGCATGAAGCATGATGAGATCATGGGCAGCATTGGTAGCATGAAGCATGATGATGCATGAGTAGCATGAAGCATGATGAGATCATGGGCAACATTGGCAGCTTGAAGCATGATGATGGATAAGATCATGGACATGGGCAGCATGATGATAATCATGATTAGTGCAGCATGTCGTGGTGCAGCAAGTGGACCAGACGCAGCACTACGATAGGTGAAGTCATCACCTTAGAGAATCAATTGAAGCATAATGTCTTCAACTGATCTTATCGTTATACAAAATGATCTATGCTAGATCTAGATAAGTCAAAGTGTTGACGTCTATTGTAAATGTACTATCTCTCTCTCTCTTTCTCTGTTGAACTTTGAAGAAAATAAAAGAAGAATTGATCAAGGGTTTCCCCACACATTGTGGGGTTTGTCCCTGGCTAGCGCCACATCTTGTGTCCTATTGTCTTGGCTTGTCTTCTCCGATTTATATTCATGTTTTATCTACAGTTTACTTTATGCTGATGTGATTGCTAATATGGAAAAGGAAATTAAATAAATTTCTCTAGCATAGAACATACCTAAACTTAACATGGTATCAAAGCTGAGGTGAAGGAAATACCCAAGCAAGAGTGAAAGAGCAATCACCAAAGACAGTTGGGACAAGATAGAAGGATCAATGGGTTCCTCATAATTCACCTTGAGTGAAGTCAAAGCAGAGAATGTTATCAGAATGATGCAGCTGCCCTTATACGAAGGAGTATCTAAATGGCAGAGATGCAGGTCATCAAGGACACAGCTAACCCTTCAAGGAAGCAAGGAACCCTAGGAATGGAAGTTGAAGGCTTTAAGGTGGCATTCATTGATGGAAAGGTCTGTGAGTCAGATGGTGAAAAGGAAGCCTGAATTCAAAAGGAACATGAAGGTACATGTCTAAGATGTACCGAAGGAAAATCTTATAAGGGGACCATCCCCCTCATGCCATAGGTCCACAGGTTTGGAACAACCCGAGGAGTTTGATTCGTGAACGGGAATCTCATGCATGCAGAGCCCTCTATGGCTTGAAGCAAGACACCCTGAGCATAGTATAAGAGGATCAGCAGCTGTCTGGCGAAGCTGAGATTCACTAGGAGTGAAATCGATCCAAACCAAAGGTTGTGGATGACAAACCTCTCATACCGACACCTATGTCTGATAGGTGCAGACCCTCTCATTTGTAGAAGATAGAGGGAGTTGGATCCTGAATGTGGAAAGATAAACTGCTAGCCTGTGACTACCTCGAGGATCTTAACTTTAGGAAGTTATATGGTAGTGATGTCGGACCAAATTTTGGAAATGCCTCTAAGTTTCAAAAAAAAAAAAAACTCATTCGCGTTGATGTTCTTGGTGAACCTCCGTCTGAACATATGTTTTGCAGTTAGCATTCTAAGCTCATACTTGGTTGAGACTCACTAGATTGGTGCTAAGAATCTTCTGATATATCTTCAGGACACAATCTCTCGTGGATTGAGATACACCGCTGGAAATATGAAATTGCATGATTATTCGAATGTTGATTAGGCAGGTAGTGTGGAGGATCACTGTAGCACTTCTTAGTGTTGTTTATCTTTGGATTCTGTTTTGATATAATGGATGAGCAGGAAGCAGAAGTCAATTTCCATAAGCACCGCTGAGACCGGATACATATCTACGAGTATGATCTCGTATGAGGCTGCCTGGTTGGGGAAGCTCTTCAGTGAGTTATTTGATCACATACCACTGTGATTCTCTGTAACAACCAGAGGTGGGATTTGATTATTGAGGAATCCCGTATTCATCGATTGCTCCAGCAGATAAACATCATCTGGGATATAGTAAGTCAATGAGCAAGGAGGCTCCATCGCATTAAGATGATGTACAGGTTGATACACCTTGTCAAAGACCAAAGGAAAGATCTAATCTGTGATTTTCCCAAACAACTTGGAGTCATCAAGAAACCCTTGTACAAGGGTCCTGCATGTTTCATACATTGAGCTCTAGGAGCTCTGAGGGCTTGCGGTTCTTACTGGAGCAACATACGACCACAGGGTGACTCACCCTACCCTGGTGGTATGCACTGGAACAAGATGATTTTCTCTCTTGTGGGACAAGATGATTCACTCTCTTGTGGAACAGGATGATTCACTCTTATGTGTAATAGGATGATTAGTTCTCCTGTGAGGCCTGGATTGATGTGTTCTCCATGGTGATTATAGTAGGATTGATATGTTCTCCTGTGAGGCCTGGATTGATGTGTTCTCCATGGCGATTGTAGCGGGATTGATGGGTTCTCCTTTGAGGCCTGGATTGATGTGTTCTCCATGGTGATTGTAGCAGGATTGATGTGTTCTCCTGTGAGGCCTAGATTGATGTATTCTCCATGGAAATTGTAGCAAGATTGATGTGTTCTCCTGTGAGGACAAGATTGATAGTTCTCCTATCGAGACATCCTACCCATGTAGTCTGGGACTCATGGGGAGTACCTCTCATCTGATCAATGAGCAGGGAAATGAAGTTAGGGACCATAGTAGTATCGATGGATGCATCGTTGTATCTACCGTACTCCCTACACTAGGATGACCTCCATTGATCTAGGATCAATGTTACTGGTCTGGGACCAGTGGTAGGAGTTGTACCATACTATGACGCTGACTTCAGGTCAGTTGAGACTGGTCTAGGACCAGTGTTACATACTCTGAGACTAACTTTATGTCAGTGCAAGACTGGTCTGGACCAGTGAGAGTGGTACATACTATGACGCTACTTCGGGCCAGTTGAGACTAGTCTAGGACCAGTGGTACCCTCTCTAAGCCTGCGATACTAGTATGGGACCATTGGTAGGAGTGGTACCCACTATGAAGTTGACTTTGGGTCAGTTGAGACTGGTCTGGGACCAGTGGTACGCACTTTGAGACTGACTTCGAGTCAATGGAGAATCGTATGAGACATTCTCGATCATTTCTTCTTCTTCATAGTTCAACAGAGCTAAGTTGAGCAAAGCTGAGTTGAGCAGAGCTATCAGAGCCAGCAGAGCTAAGTAGAGCAAAGCAGAGCTAGCAAAGTTGAGGGGAGTTGAGAAGAGTTGGGTGGAGAAGTGCAGGGTACTGATGACAAAGATAGTACAGTTGGACTTATGGATCAGTGGATGGAGTTCTCCCTAGTTGAGAGGGAGTGTTAAATTGGCAGCTAGGGCCAAAATCCATGTGGGTCAGCTTATTTATGGCAACTAATATTTTTATTGGATCCCTCTCGTCGAGAGGTGTAGGATTGATCCAGAGATCATCCAATTCCGATATGTATTTATGGAGATATGAACTTATTTTGATTATGTAATTATTATCAAGCCGACCAGCTCTTGAGTAGGCTCAGAAGCCCAATAGACGTGTCTATTCATCACTTACATTTTAGTATAAATTGGTGAGAACTTGAAGTCATTTAAGTCAAGTATTCTTGAGGTGATCTCCTCTCCGCGTCTTGGGTTTTTGGAGAAGGAGAAAACAAAAGAATATGTTGGCCTATGATGCCCTAAATGCTATGATGTCGTATCTGCTATTATGCCCTAGCTAGCCGCAGGCTTATGAGGATGCAAACAAGACTTTATATGCTATCAATGGAGACTCCTATACAAAGGATGCCATATACGCAACCATACATATACATACGCATAGCATTACGCTGGCTAGATAATATACGCATAGATGGAGATATGTATACACGCAGACTTGCAGACATGTATACATTGTTATGTATACGCATGCCCTAATAAAGCTGTCATGTATCACTGTAATGCATAGGCCCTAATACGCATAGAGGTTGTCATACGCAGGTATAGAGCCGCAGGCATATATATATTCGCACTGCATGGAGGTCTCATAGAGAGGAGCCGCTGTAATATTAACATGCAGTCAATGAAGGTCACATATACGCTATATATAATGAGGAGATAATACGTTGGTCACAACTCTAATGACAGGTCATGGCATATATATGTTATCATATATGATGGCAAATTAACGTAGCAAAATATATTATAAGGGTTTAACATACGCATGACAAGAGGACGCAGTCTCGACATATCTGGAAATGAAGTGACGCAGTCTCGGATACTTTTGATGTGTTTGTAGAGCAGTTACTGGATGAATGTCTGTCCACTATAATAATCAGTCAAGGGAATGAAGCTATAGGCAAGATAGTGAAGCCACAGTCAGGTTTTCAAAGCCACAGCAAGAGTAACAATGTCATAACACAGTCATGGAAAATTATGCATAACATATACGCTATCTAACATATACATTGTCATAAGCAAATTCTCTATACATGATATATGTGTAATGTACAGATATAAGCTTTAGTAGCATGGATACTATACATGATATATGCAGACATAAAGATGGTTTTCAAAGGTAACTGATATTTGCATCATGGACAGCACAATGTAGCATGAAGCATGATGAGATCATGGGCAGCATGGGCAACTTGAAGCATGATGATGCATGGGTAGCATGAAGCATGATGAGATCATGTGCAGCATGGGCAACATGAAGCATGATGATGCATGGGTAGCATGAAGCATGATGAGATCATGGGTAGCATGGGCATCTTGAAGCATGATGATGCATGGGTAGCTTGAAGCATGATGAGATCATGGGCAGCATGGGCAGCATGAATCATGATGATGCATGAGTAGCATGAAGCATGATGAGATCATGGGCGGCATGGGCAGCATGAAGCATGATGATGGATAAGATCATGGACATGGGCATCATGATGATAATCATGATTAGTGCAGCATGCAGTGGTGCAGCAAGTGGACTAGATGCAGCACTACGATAGGTGAAGCCGTCACCTTGGAGAATCAGTTGAAGCAAAATGTCTTCAACTGATCTCATCGTTATACGAAATGATCTATGCTAGATCTAGATAAGTCAAAGTGTTGACGTCTATTGTAAATGTACTCTCTCTCTCTCTCTTTCTCTGCCAAACTTTGAAGAACATAAAAGAAGAATTGATCAAGGGTTTCCCCACACATTGTGGGGTTTGTCCCTGGCTAGCGCCACATCTTGTGTCCTCTTGTCTTGGCTTGTCTTCTGCGATTTATATTCATGTTCTATCTGCAATTTACTTTATGCTGATGTGATTTCTAATATGGAAAAAGAAATTAAATAAATTGCTCTAGCATAGAACATACCTAAACTTAACACGCAAGCACCTGAACGGACTTTGAGGTAATAGAAATCGTGGATGAAAGTAGCCCTTACCCTGCGTTGTTAGGGATCGACTGGGCCACCGATATGAATGCGGTTATTAATTTAAAGAAGCGGAAAATGATATTTGAGAAAAAGTTGCTCCGCGTAGTCATTCCACTAGACCCGGCTGAAGGATCGCGGTACACTGAACCCGTGTGTGATGAAGGAAGTGATGATGAATTAGATTGTATCTACAGAATTACTGCACGAAATCAAGAGTGTGTCAATCCGACTACAGAAGGGAGAATATCGTGGGGGCATGCAGAGTCTTGCACCGAAGATTCAGATGAGGAAGACGAGAGGTGGCATAATCAGTTGAACGGAGTAACCATGTTAAACTGCAATATGATGACTAAGTCGTTGTATTGTGTCAAAGCTCAGGATCGCGAACTGCCGATGTATGATGGGTTGACAGCAGTGGATGAATTCCTGACTAAATTTGAAAGTGCAGTTCCAGAGCACCAACGGTTTCATGCGTTGAGATGGGAATTGTGTGCAACGCCTGCGCGTTGGTGGGGCACACATGAAGGAACCTTCAACGATTTGCGTGGTTGCAGGCACATGATGTAGATAAGATTTGGGAAGATGAAACTACGAATAACTAAGAAATATGATGGACGTACTGACCTGCGCATGCACCTTACTAGATGGGTCCAAGCCTATGGAGAAGAGCCTCAACCATTGTGGGTATACTTATTTTATCATACCCTAGATGTCATTCCAAGGAACTGGTATACTGAAACAGAGCTCCAACATGGTATAGGCGAATGGGATATCTTGTGCGAAGGGTTTTTGTTAACGTTCCTCTTTGAAGATCAATGGATGGATACTGTGGACGACGCGTTGCAGGTTGTAAAGGCTGTTATCTTCAAAATACCATTAGAACCAGAAGAAATCGTGCAGCCAGACTGGTCGTAATAGTTGACCTAGGCCCTGGAATGTTACAATATGCAGGTAGAAGATGATGAGGATGACCCTAGAAGCATTAATATTCCAGAAATTAAAAAAAAAAAAAGATGTTGCGAGGTCCACGGACCAGCGATCGAGGATCCAAACATCACCGCACCGCTGAAAATGAAACAGTTCAACATCGGAACGGAGGAAGAGCCTACTATGCAACGCTTGGGGACTATTGGGACAATGCCACATTGGAAAAGGTCGTTGAATTAGTGCAAGAGTATCAAGATTTATTCCAGACTAAAATCACGGAACTAAAAGGGATCCTCGGTGACTTGGGAATGATGAAGATAACCCTGAAGCCGAATGCGAAGCCAGTCAAGTAGCAACCTTACCGATTGAATCCAAAATACAAAGCGAAGGTTCGCGAAGAGTTGGATAAGATGCTTGCAGCAGGAATGATTGAACCAATGGAGGAGTCCGATTGGGTAAGTCCTATGGTTGTGCAGGAGAAAAAACAAAAAGGTGAAATTCGCATCTGCGTGGATCTCCAGAAGCTCAATTATGCATGTGTTAACGATCCATTTCCGACGCCATTTACAGACGAGGTGCTGGAAAATGTGGGAGGACAGGAAGCCTACTCCTTTATGGACAGCTTCTCAGGGTACCACCAGATCAAGATTGCACCAGAGGATAGGAGCAAAATAATGTTCGATACCGAATGGGGTTTTTTCCAGTATACTGTGATGCCCTTTGGACTAAATAACGTGTCGAAGATATTCTCACATGTTGTGGTAGCTGCATTCAAGGAGTTTGTACACAAGTTCTTAGAGGTATATGTTGATGATTGGACCGTATTTTGGCTGGTTAAGAAACATACTGCGAGCTTACAATTAATGTTGGATACTTGCCGACGACACCAGATTGCGCTTAACCTAAAGAAGTGTACTTTCCTTGTCTCCTTCAATAAATTACTCAGCCATGTGGTTTGTAAGCAAGGTCTGATGGTGGATCCAGTGAAGATTTCTACAATACTCAATCTACAAGTGCCGCAAAGTGTCAAACAATTGCACGCCACATTGGGACACACTGGTTACTATCGGAAGTTCATAAAAAGCTTCGCATAGATAACGGCACCAATGGAACAGTTTCTGAAGAAGGATGCTACTTATTGCTAGAATGAGGAATGTAACAAAAGTCTGGAAACACTAAAGGAAAAGATGGCATCAACCCCTATATTGGTCTTTCCGAAATGGGACATCGAATTTCATGTGCACGTTGACACGTCATGTATCGCGTTGGGTGCGGTACACACTCAAGAAGGAGCAGAGGGAATTGATCATCTGATCACGTTTGCAAGTTGCCAATTGTCAAAAGCTGAGAAGAACTACTCCACTACTGAGTGACAAGGATTGGTGATGGTATACGCACTCCAAAAATACCGCCACTATCTACTCGGAGGACACTTTAAGATGTATACTGACCACTCTGCGCTAAAATACCTACTGAATAAGCCTGTGTTGGGGGGGCACATTTATAGGTGGTTGCTATTATTTCAAGAATATGACTTCAAAGTCGTCGTAAAGCTGGAACGTCTAAACGCAGGCCCAAATCACCTGTCCTAAATTGAGAACGGCGAAGAGCCAACAAACTGATAGGAAGGACTACCGAATGCACAGTTGTATGTAGTGCACGTCGTGAATGGCCATATTGAGGATATAATCCACTTCTTAACCATAGGAACCGTGTTGCAGGGATATTTCGTTCAGCAGAAGAAAGAATTGGTGATACGCGCAGCAAACTTTACTGTTATTGTAGGGCACCTCTACAAAAGGGGCAACGATGAAATATTACGAGATATATACCTGAATTTGAGCGAGGACAGATCCTGGCTGAAGTACATGGGGGGGTTGCTGGAGGACATTATGTTGGCCATGCCACAGCACATAAGATTCTTCGCGCGGGACTATGGTCGCCAACTCTACATCAAGACTAGAAAGCGTACTGTCAGGCTTGCAACATATGTCAACGGACTAGGAAACCATCGCGGATGGATGAAATTCCACTCAAGCCACATATGACACTGCAACCGTTTGAGAAATGGGCGATTGATTTTGTGGGACCTATCACACCTCTAGGAAAGACAGGGGCACGGTATATCATCACGGGAATAGAATATTTGACCTGTTGGGCAGAAGCGTAGCCAGTTAAAGACTGCACGGTCACTACAGCCACGAAATTCTTGTTCGAGAATGTGTTAACGCGATTTGGATGTCTAAAAATTCTAATGAACGATCGCGGAATGCACTTCCTAAATGAAACTATCAGCGCGCTCACTGAGGAATTTCAAATATACCATCAACAAAGTACATCGTACCATCCGCAAGAAAATGGGAACATTGAAGCATTTAACAAAATTTTAGAGACAGTGTTGACCAAGGTCTGTAATGTGCAGCGAAACGATTAGGATTTTCAATATCTACTGTGTTATGGGCATACCAAACAATGTGCAAGAAATTGACGGGACAGACACCTTTCTGGTTAGTCTACGGCAAGGAAGTCGTCATGCCAATGGAATACATTGTACGAATAGCAGCGGTGACAGGCATGGCGGACCGCGAAGCTTTGGAAGAAAGGATCGTGCAACTGGAGGAACTTGAGGAGGAGTGATTTCTGGTAGGATTCCATAAACAAGTACAGAAGCAGCAAGAGAAAGCATGGCATGATCGCCATATCATGGTGTGCACTTTTAAGGAGAATGATCTAGTATTACTAGATGATAGGAAGTTCGGGAAATTCCCTGGCAAGCTCCGAATGCATTGGTTGGTACCCTATGTAGTCAAAGAAGTTACAGATGGAGGTGCAATCTAGCTTGCCCAGCTCAATGGAAACCCCTTCCTGGGTAGAGTAAATGGAAGTCGCCTACAGCTCTACATGGGTGGGCCAACCACCTGACTAACTAACTAAAGGACAGTCTCACCGCTCCATCCAACTGAAAGAGAGCGTGGGACGTTAAAGCAGTCTGCGGGGAAGCTATGCGACAACTGGGGTGTGCATAGATTTGGTCTATTACAAGGGTCGTAGTTGTGCGGAAAGGGTTGCACTGCTACATCGACAAGCAGAGAGGTGACCGTTGTTGTCACTATTCATGACAAGATGTCTGAGTTATGGCAAAAGGGAGTGGGTGGCGGGAAATTAAGAGACGGCGTACGAGCCAGATCTGGAACGATCTGTCGCAGGCTTAACATGAGGGCACTAGGAAAGGCGGGAGTTAAGAAATTTGAATTTTGAAACGCTTATAAATCACAGGGGGGAATCCACCGAACGAGCTGCACTTCTGAGAACTGCAAGCTATTGTGCCTTCCGCCGCTATGGAACTATTCATTATCTACGCTCAAGGAGTAAGCCTGAGGGTGGTGATATGGCCAATGGAGATGCAGGGCTTTCTGAAGAGTATGGTGTTGACATCTTTCTGAAGTGTTCAGCATCGATGGTAGGGGATGTGCTAGAAATTTGTAGACACGAAGCAGAACTGGTCTAGATGTTGCTGCCTCAACCATGGGCTGGTTGACGAACCATAAAAGATAAGAGAAAGGCTGTAAATATGAATACAAATGGTGGAATTGCACTTAACAAGTCGTCAATGATGCACCTTGAAGATTGGGATCTTGTAGACAACAGCAATGGTCTTACAAAATTGCAACACAATCTACAGCAGACAGTGCATATAAAAGATACGAAATTGTAAAATGGTTGCGTTGGTACGATAAGTTCCCGTATGCGACACCCCATCTAGAGCTAAAATCCTATGAGGGGGTGTTCGGTGTTAACCGAGCAGAGCAGAATGAGCATTATCGGTTGTGTGAATTGGTAGAGACAATGGAGCAGGAGCTGGGACAAGCGTTGTAGGAGACAAAGAGGGAGCAGCAGAACGAAATGCATCACTCACAAGGAGGTGAACTGTGGAGCCTAGGCAGCGCGTATCGTGCACCAATGAGTGACTCGAGACGAGTCACAATGATTGTGTTGGGGGACTGT
Organism: Pinus taeda; assembly: GCA_000404065.3. Classification (NCBI taxonomy): domain Eukaryota; kingdom Viridiplantae; phylum Streptophyta; class Pinopsida; order Pinales; family Pinaceae; genus Pinus; species Pinus taeda. The sequence continues at coordinate 226,993 of APFE031118325.1, read as the reverse complement.
TGGGTAGTGGAGGTCCCGCGTAACAGTTTTGGGGCTTAAAGTCTATAAGTTAGGATAATAATATTGTAAATCTTTGAATTATGCGGAGCGTGAAATGTAATAGATAGAGTCAAAGGGTTGACCACCCAAGAAATAATATAGAATAATAGGAAGTAAGTAGACCTGCCCATGGTCCGCAGACCATGGGAATATATAAATAAAGTGAGGCTCTAAGGCTAGAAGGCAGTGCTGGTTTTGGATGAATATTAGTGCTATGGGTTGGTGAAGACAATAGTTTTTGCGTTTGTAAGTTCAAGTCAAGGGTGTTGTGTAGGAGATAGAGGCTCTGCAGGTGTGTGCGCAGAGGCCTGGTAGAGTCTGCAGCTATGTGCGCAGACCCCTGCAGCTGAGTGTGCAGGGCAGATCTGGTTGTATTGGTGAAAGAGTTGAATAAAGATAAGTTGGTTCTGAAATACTATGTTGATTCTGGAATATTGTGGATCTGGTTAATTGACAGTTGATATATCTATTTTGATCTGTGTGCTTATGCTTATGCTCTAAATTTATGCAAATCTATAATGTTTCTGGGTGCGCGCACTGGTTATCTCTATTAAATGTTTTCTTAAAGACTATTAAAAGTAGATCTGATCTATAATAAGTATTAAGACATTGCCTTGTTCCGAATCTATGCAGAAGAAGAGTGGTGTGAGGCCACAGAACCACACGCAACCCCTCCAGACCACATCAAGACATCCCAAGGGTGTGAAAACCTGGTTCCAACACCCTCCCCTGCTACCTCGGGTGAGACCTCAGTGCGCGCTCCGTGGGATGTTGCCGAAAGGGCCGGTAGCTGCGGGATTTGTTTAGCTAATAACTCTTTTGAACCTGGGTCAGGGCCCAATAAGCCAACAGTGACAAAAGATATTAAAAGATGATGAAAAATTGCGAAATATGACGAAAAATCATAAAATATGAAGGAGGATCAAAAAATATTGTGAAAGATTACGAAAAATTGCAAAAGATGATAGAAAATTATGAAAGATCACGAAAGATCTTAAAAGCTCATGGAAGATCATGAATGATCCTAAAAAATCATGAAAGATGATGAAAGATCGGGAAATATGACAAAAGATCGAGAAAGATGACAAAAGAGTACAAAAGACGAAGATCATAAAAAATCACGAAAGATGATGATAGATCATGAACGCTAACAAAAGATTGAGAAAGATGACGAAGCATTATAAAATATGAAGAAAGATGACGAAAAGTCACGAAAGATTGCAAAAGATCACGAAACATGACAAAAGATGATGAAAAATCATGAAATATCACAAAGGATCATGAAAGATGACTAAAGTGGGCGCAAAAATCATAACATATCGCAAAAGATTTCAAAAGATCGTGAAAGATCATGGAATATCACGAAAGACCTCAAAATATCACAAAAGATGACAAATTATCATGAAATATCATGAAAACCCACGAAAGATGACGAAAGATCAAGAAATGTTGTGAAAGACCGTGAAGCACCCTGAAATATCACGAAAGATGAAAGATTGCGAAAGATGATGAAATATCAGAAAAGATGACAAAAGGTCACAAAAGGTGATGAAATAATGTGAAACATCCTAAAATATTGGGAAAATGATGAAAGACCATGAAATATGAAGAAAGATCTGAAATACCAAATATCACAAAAGATGATGAAATATTGTGAAAGATGATGAAAAATCATGAAACTTATGAAGAAACATCGTGAATTATCACGAAAGATCATGAAACATCCTAAAATATGACAAAAGATCATGAAAAATCGCAAAAAAACAAGAAACATGACAAAATATCTTGAAAGATGACGAAAAATCAAGAAACATGAAGAAACATCGTAAAAGATCATGAAATTTCCTAAAGGATGACAAAATATCATGAAAGATCACAAAATATGATGAAAAATTGCAAAAGAACCCAAACGATCACAAAATATGAAGAAATATCATGAAAGATCGCAAAATACCGCCAAAGATAATGAAAGTTCACGAAAGATGACAAAAGATCGCAAAAGATGACGAAAAATCATGAAAGATGATGAAAAATCACAAAGTATGATGAAAGATCATGAAATACCATAAAATATCGCAAAATATGATGAAAGATCATGAAAAATGATTAAATCCCAAGAAATATCGCAAAAGATGAAGAACGATTGCAAAAGATGACAAAAAATCCTGAAAGTCAACAAAAGACCATGAGACATCCTAAAATATGACGAAAGATTATGAAATACCATGAAACATCCTAAAAGATGACGAAATATTGTGAAAGATTATGAAAAATCATGAAAGATGACGAAAGATCGCAAAATATCATGAAACATCCTAAAAGGTGATTAAAGATGACAAAAAATCAGAAATGAACGCAAATATCATAAAAGATGAAGAAATATCATGAAAGATCATGAAATACCATGAAATATCACAAAATATGACAAAAGATCTTAAAATATGGCAAAATATAGTGAAAGATGACGAAAAATCATGACAATTGACGGAGGATCACGAAATATGACGAAATATTGTGAAATATGATGAAAAATCATGAAAGATGACAGAAAATCATGAAAGATGACGAAATATCTTGAAAAATCACGAAATATCGAGAATAATCCAAAAAAATCATGAAAGATGTTGAAAGATTGTGACCGATGACGAAAGATAAAAAAAGATGACGAAAGATTACAAAAGATGAAGGAAGATAACAAAAAATCACGAAAGATTGCAAAAGATCATGAAAGACCATAAAAGATCACAAAAGATGATGAAATAACATGAAAAATGACATAATACCACGAAATATTGGAAAAAATGACGAAAGATAATGAAAAATCATGAAAGATGCAGAAAGATCACAAAAGATGATGAAAAATCACAAAAGATGACGAAAGACCATGAAAAATTCTAAATTATGTCTAAAAGTCATGAAAGATTGCGAAACACCATAAAACATCCTAAAAGATGACGAAAGATCTTGAAAGAGAACAAAATATTGTGAAAGAACCTGAAACATTCTAAAAGATGACGAACGATTGTGAAACATTGCAAAATATTATGAAAGATAATAAAAAATCACAAAAGAAAGAAAAATATCACAAAAGATGAAATATCGTGAAAGATAGCAAAAGTCCATGAAAGAAAACGAAAGACGACAAAATATATTGAAAGATGACGATCGTGAAAGATGATGAAAAATCATGAAAGATGATGGAAAATTGAAAGATCATGAAATATGATGAAAGATCACGAAATATCATGAAACATCCTAAAAGATGATGAAAGGTCATGAAAAATTGCAAAAAATGATGAAAGATGATGAAAGTTGATGAAAAATGGAAAAAGAATGCAAACTATCACAAAAGATGAACAAAGACCATAAAAGATAGTGAAAGATCACGAAATATCATGAAAAATGACAAAAGTTGGCGAAAGATTATGAAATATCATGAAAAATCATGAAAGTTCACGAAACATCCTAAAATATGATGAAAGATCACAAAATATCACGAAAGATGACGAAAAATCACAAAAGAACACAAAAGATCATGAAAGATGAAGAACGATCACAAAAAATCGTGAAACACCATAAAATATTGCGAAAAACTAAGGAGATATCACAAAAGATGATGATAAACAATGAAACATCTTAAAAGATTGCACAAGATGATGCAAGACTGGCAAAGATCACGAAAGACCTCGAAAGATCATGAAATATGACAAATTATGATGAAACATCGTGAAACACTGTGAATGATGATCAAAGATGACAAAACATCACGAATGATCCTAAAAAATCATGAAAGATGATGAAAGATCGATAAAGATGATGAAAGATCATAAAATATCATGAAAGATAACAAAAGATGATGAAAGATAACAAAATATCGTGAAAGATTATGAAAGATGACAAAAGATCACGAAATATCGCAAATGATCTTAAAAAATCATGAAAGATGATGAAAGATGACGAAATATCACAAAAGATCACAAAAAAGATGAAAGATCACAAAAGATGACAAAAAAACACAAAATATTGCAAAATATCACGAAACATGATGAAAATCATGAAAGATCACAAAAGATCATGAAATATAACTAAATTTGGCGAAAGATCATGAAAGAGCTCAAAATCACAAAATATTAAAAATTATGACAAAAGCTCATGAAAGATTGTGAAAGATGACGAAAGATTGCAAAAGATTATGAAAATCAAGAAAGTTCGTGAAAGATGAAGAAAGATCACGGAAGATGATGAAATAATGCAAAATATGACAAAAGATCGTGAAAGATGACGAAATATTATGAAACATCATAAAAGATCGCAAAAGATGACAAAAGACGAAGAAATATTGTGAAACACCTCGAAACATGACCAAAGATCACGAAAGATGACGAAAGACTGTCAAACATCCTAAAATATGACAAAAGATCGTGAAATATCATGAAAGACCATAAAACATCATAAAAGATAATGAAAAATCATAAAAGATGATGAAAAATCACGAAACTTATGAAGAAACATCGTGAAAAATCGCAAAAGATCATGAAACATCCTAAAAGATGATGAAATATCATGAAAGATCGCAAAATATCACAAAAGATGACAAAGATCTTGAAAGATGACGAAAGATCGCAAAATATGACTAAAGTTCGCGAAAGATGACAAAACATCATGAAAGATAAAGAAATATCGTGAAATATCCTAAAAGATGACGAAAGATCATGAAAGATTGCAAAATATTATGAAATATCGCGGAAGATCATGAAAGACCACAAAAGATCACAAAATATGATGAAATATCATGAAAGACAACAAAATATGACGAAAGATCAAGAAACTTCACGAAATATTGCAAAGCACCCTAAAATATCACGAAAGATGAAGAAATATCGAGAAAGATGATGAAATATCACAAACGATGACGAAAGATCGCAAAAGATGACGAAATAATATGAAACATCCTAAAAGATCGGGAAAGATGATGAAAGATGAAGAAAGATCATGAAATACCAAAGATCACAAAAGAATATTATGAAATATGATGAAAAATCATGAAACTTATGAAGAAACATCGTGAATGATCAAGAAATATCGTAAAACATCCTAAAATGTGATGAAAGATCATGAAAGATCACAAAAAATCATGAAATATGACAAAACATCTTGAAAGATAACAAAATATCGTGAAAGATGACGAAAAATCATGCAAGATGATGAAAGATCGTACAAGATCCTAAAAGATGATGAAAGATCACGATAGATCACGAAAGATGATGAAAATTGCAAAAGAACCCAAAATATCACAAAAGATAAAGAAATATCATGAAAAATCGTGAAATACCGTGAAAGATAACAAAAGATGACAAAAGATGATGAAAGATCACGAAAGATGATGGGAAATCACGAAATATGAAAAAAAAATCACAAAAGATGGTGAAAGATCATGAAATACCATAAAAGGTCGCAAAATATGATGAAATATCATGAAAAATGGCGAAAGAACACGAAAGATTGCAAAAGACGAAGAAAGATCGTGAAAAATGACAAAATATCATGAAAGTCAACGAAAGACCGTGAGACATCCTAAAATATGATGAAAGCTCATGAAATATTGTCAAAAACCATGAAACATCCTCAAAGATGATGAAAAAATCACGAAAAATGATGAAACATCATGAAATATCGCGAAAGATCATGAAACATCTTAAAAGATGATGAAAAATTATGAAAAATCACAAAAGATAATGAAAGGTCACGAAAAATCACAAAAGAATGCAAAATATCATAAAAAATGAATAAATATCATGAAATATCACGAAATACCACAAAATATCACGAAATCTGACAAAATATCTTGAAACATGGCAAAAGATCACGAAAGATGACGAAAAATCATGAACTATGATGGAAAATCAAGAAAAATGACAAAAGATTGTGAAATATTACAAAAAATCGTGAAAGATGATGTAAAATTATGAAGGATGATGAAATATCACAAAAGAAGACGAAATATTTTGAAAGATCACGACAGATTGTGAATGATCCTAAAAAATCACAAAAGATGTTGAAAGATCGTGAAAGATGACGAAAGATCGGGAAAGATGATGAAAGATTACAAAAGATGAAGAAAGATAACGAAAAATCACGAAAGATCGTGAAAGACCATAAAATATTGATAAAGATGATGAAATATCATGAAAATTGATAAAAGACCACGAAAGATTGGAAAAGATGACAAAAGATAACGAAAAATCGCAAAAGATGCAGAAAGATCGCAAAATATGATGAAATATCACAAAAGATGACGAAATACCATGAAACATTCTAAATTATGATGAAAGCTCATGAAATATTGTGAAATACCATAAAAACATCCTAAAAGATGATGAAATATTTTGAAATATGAAGAAATATTGCGAAAGATGATGAAAAATCACAAAAGATGACGAAATATCATGAAAGATCGCAAAAGAATGTGAAACATCCTAAAGGATAATGAAAGATCGCAAAAGAATGTGAAACATCCTAAAGGATAATGAAAGATCATGAAACATTGCAAAAGATTATGATAGATGACTTAAAATCACAAAAGAATGAAAAATATCACAAAAGATGAAGAAATATCATGAAAGATAGCGAAATACCGTGAAAGATAACAAAAGATGACAAAGGATCTTGAAACAGACGAAAGATCATGAAAGAGGACGAAAAATTGTGAAAGATGATAGAAAATCATGAAAGATGATGAAAGATCACGAAATGTGATGAAAGATATTGAAATATAATGAAAGATCAGGAAACATACTAAAATATTATGAAAGATCATGAAAGATCACAAAAGATAATGAAAGTTGATGAAAAATGGTAAAAGAATGCAAATTATCACAAAATATGAACAAAGATCATGAAAGATTGCGAAAGATCATGAAAGATGACAAAAGTTGATGAAAGATTATGAAATATCGTAAAAGATTATGAAAGTTCACGAAACATCCTAAAAGATGATGAAAGATCACGAAATATCGCAAAAGATGATGAAATATGATGGAAAATCGCAAATGACGACAAAATCTACGAAAGATGAAGAATGATCACAAAATATCGTGAAAGACCATAAAATATCATGAAAAAATGATGAAATATCGCAAAAGATGACAACAAAATGTGAAACATCCTAAAGATTGCGCAAGATACAGTAAGACTGTGAAAGATCACGAAATATGACAAACTATGATGAAATCTCACGAAAGGTTTCTGAACGATGATGAAAGATGACAAAAGATAGTGAAAGATGACGAAAGATGGAAAAAGATCGCGAATGATCCTAAAAAATCACAAAATATGATGAAAGATCGATAAAGATGATGAAATATCATAAAATATGATAAAATATCATCAAAGCTAACAAAAGATTACGAAATATCATGAAAGATGACAAAATATCGTGAATTATGATGAAAGATCAAGAAAGGTGACGAAAGATCACAAAAAAAAATGATGAAAGATCACAAAAGATGATGAAAGATCACGAAAGATGATGAAAAATCACGAAATATTGCAAAAGATCATGAAATATGACAGAAGATAACAAAAATTCATGAAAGATCGCAAAATATCATGAAAGATGAATAAAATTGGCGAAAAATAACGAAAGAATGCGAAATATTGCAAAAAGACAGCAAAAGATCATGAAAGATTGTGAAAGATGATGAAAGAGCTCAAAAGATCACAAAAGATAAATATTTAGGACAAAATATCATGAAACACTGCAAAAGATGACGAAAGATTGCAAAAGATGATGAAAGATCAAGAAATTCCTTGAAAGATGAAGAAAGATCACAAAAGATGATGAAATAATGTGAACGATGATGAAAGATCACGAAAGATGACGAAATATTGCAAAACACCATAGAAGATTGTGAAAGATCAAAAAAGATGAAGAATGATCACAAAATACCTTGAAAGATGACAAAATATCGCGAAAGATGACAAAAGACTACGAAAGACCGTCAAACATCCGAAAAGATGACAAAAGCTCATGAAAGGTCATAAAAGACCATAAAACATCCTCAAAAATGACTTAAGATCATTAAACATTATAAAAGATGATGAAAGATCATGAAATATACAAAAGATCATGAAAGATGACAAAAGATCTTGACACATAACGAAAGATCACGAAAGATGACGAAAGTTCGCGAAAGATGAAAAAACATCGTGAAAGATCATGAAACATCCTAAAATATGGCAAAAGATCATGAAAGATCACAATAGATGATGAAAAATTGTAAAAAAACACAAAATATAATGAGAGATTGCAAAATATCGGGAAAGATAACGAAAGATCATGAAATATGACAAAAGATGTTGAAATAGGATAAAAGATAGCAAAATATAAAGAAAAATCATGAAAGATGACGAAGGATCTAAAAGATGACGAATGATCATGAAATATCATAAAAGATTGCAAAATATGATGTAAGATCATGAAAAATGACGAAAGACCACGAAAGATCACAAAAGATGAAGAAAGATCATGAAAGATGACGAAATATCGTGAAAGATGATGAAAGACTACAAAAGACCGTGAAACATCCTAAAATATGACGAAAACTCACAAAAGACTGTGAAAGACCATGGAACATCCTAAAAGATGATGAAAGATGACGAAAGAACATGGAATATCACAAAAGATCATGAAACATCCTAAAAGATGATGAAATATCATGAAAGATGATGAAAAATCGCAAAAGAACGCAATATCATAAAAAATGAAGAAAGATCATCAAATATCGCGAAAGACCACTAAAGATCACGAAAGATGACAAAATAAATTGAAATATGACAAAAGATTGTGAAAGATAACGAAAAATAACGAAAGATGATGGAGGATCATGAAAGATGATGAAATATTGTGAAAGATGACGAAAATTTGCGAAATATGACATAAAATCATGACAGATGATGAAAGATCACGAAAGATGACGAAATCTCTTAAAAATATCGCAAATGATCCTAAAAATTCATGAAAGATGATGAAAGATCGTGAAAGATGACGAAAGATGACAAAAGATTACAAAAGATGAAGAAAGGCGACGAAAAGTCATGAAAGATTGCAAATATCACGAAACATGACAAAAGATGACGAAAAATCATGAAATATCCCAAAAGATTGGTAGCTAGCCCTATCAAGCCATAGAGGGCTCTCTTCAAAGAATCATAGCCAAGAGGGCTGGATGGATTAACATTTTAGGTTAGGTATAAAGTGCAGAGGTTGTTTTGATTTGATTTGATGGGGTTATTGTTGGGTGAGGGTATTAGATCAAAGAGGTTAGGTCAGGGCAAATCAGATATGATTGAAGAAATTCAAAGGGGAAAGGTAGGCAGGAGGCTTAACACTTAAAAGGTGATTTTTTGAGATGGTTTAAGACTGATGAGGAGTCAGGAAGAGCATATGAGATGTATTCTTCCTAAACTGAAGAAAAATGGACAAAGTATGATAACTTTCCCAAAATAGAGCATGAGCAAAAATGTATTATGCCTATCAACTTGAAAATTACCATATAACAGACATGAAATGGTTTACGAACTTACAAAGTATTAATACAAATGATAACAAATAAGAAAAAATGCTAAACATCCATACCACATGTATCCCAAAGAAATAGTTGCAACTCATCTACTAAAAGTGGCCAAATTCTGATACAATAGTGTCTCTAATCACTAGCACAACATCCAACTGAATCCAACCTCTGAAAAGAGTGAATAAAGGGAATATATATACATCAAAACAACCTTCTCTCATCCTCAGGGGTCGAATCCTTGAGTTGAGGAAGAGATCCACAAAAATCTTAACCAATACCTAGAGTGTAGGGAGCTCTGAGTGACTCCTCCCTAATTACATTGAAACTGATTCATTTGACTTGATGATAACTTTTACCTGATGAATCTACCCCTTGGTAACTTATCCAAATAATTATTACATTTACAACATAAATTACATAAGTAAAAATTTGATTTCCAAGGATGAAAATCATATTTGGAGAAAAACAATGAAAAATCGAGCAACTACTCAAGTGCACCATATTTCTATCAAGTGCACCCTCATAGTGTCAGGTGCGCCCTCCATCTTGCAGGCTGATTTTGATTGCCTTCCAGGTGTCCAAATTGAGCCCTAGATAGCTCATTGGAAATATTGTCCTATCTAGTTTCCAAATCTGCCTTCATTTTCCCAAATGAACTTGATTTGATCCTCCAAAAGTTGATTCTCCCAAGACTGGTCTGTGTGTAGCACCTAGGTCAAAATTGAGGCAGAAACATGATTTTTTTCTTTTTTTTTGCCCATTTCACCTGCTAGTTTTGAAAACTAAGGCTAGAAACATGGTTTTCTTCAATGTATTTGTCATTTTGCAACCAGTGGTGGTCTCCATTTGCTCCAAAAGTGCCTCAAAAAAGTGCACAGTGCCTAAGGCATTGCGCGTTTGATCATGTTGCTAATATAAAATTGTCCAAAAACACAAGAAAAGACAAAAACTGCAAAAATGAGCCGAAATGATTCAAAAATTGTGAAGTGTTTGATTTTGGTGTGGCTAGGCTTGGAGTGAAGCCTCTACAAGTATATCAAGTTTCTTCTTCTCTTCTTGGTGAGTTAGGGCTTCAATCTTTGCCTTTGTTGCCTTGAGCTTTGCCCTTGCATTTTGGCATAGTGTCTTAATGTCAAAACACTAGGGAGGTATGATGTTGGTGGAATGTTCTTTTTAGGAATAAGGAATGGGAAAGGGAAATTGAGGGAGATGGTGCTAGGGATTTATGAAATAGGGGAGGGGATAGGGAGTAGTAACATGATGGAATTTAGAATGGGGAAATTATTTATAGGTTGGGGGTTGGGAGCCTAGGTAGTTGTTGCTCCTAGGGCTTAGGGTTTTGGGATAAAGGTTATAGATTATTGGGATAAAGGGTTTAGGGAAAGGTAATGAAAGTGTAGGAGAGTGTATGAAAGTGTGGGGGAGTTGAAATTTTGGAATTGAGAGTGTAATCGTGGTTTTGAGGGAGATACTAGGGTTTTGATGTGAGAAAAACACCAAATCTTTAATAAAATTTCAAAACACCATAAGAGTGACTTTAGGAGGAATAAAAATGCTATATTTAGTTATTACTTACTTGTTGGAGGTTGAATACAAGTTTTGTGGAGCTTTGGAGGCGATCTAGCTTTCCTAGACAAATGCACAGTGCCACAAGGAAGTGTGCCCTTTCTCTGGCAAGTGCGTAGCCCCTGTAGGAAGTGTGTAACGCCAAAAGGAGTGTGTAGTGCCTGGAAAGTGCACAACACCTGAAGGGAGTGTGGAGCGCCTAAAGGAAGTGCATAGCGCCTACTTAGTTTTTTCAAATTCGCCCAGAATCTTGAGAAATGCTCTCTTGGGGTTTGCTCAATCGATGGTAGGAGACAAATGAAGTTGACTTTGATGCTATGAAGGCTCTTATGCTTGAGTGAATTTTATTTTTCAGCTTTAAAACCCACTTTCTAATGTTTCAATTCACATTTTTTAAAACTTTGCTAATTACCCTTTACACTCTAATTTTCTTGTTTGCAGATTGATGATGTTGGAGTTTGGCACTCTTTATATTTGAATTTCCTTGGATGAAGTTGGCACATAGAGTTTGAGTTGACAACTTAGGAATAGTACTTATTACATATAATGAACATAAAATTACATAAATTAAAAAATAATATTACATATTTGTTTTTTGGAATAAAATTACAATCTGAAATAAAACTCATACTTTGGAATGAAAATTAGAGCTTAGGAATCCATAGTTACATGTTTGAAAATCCTCTTTAAATGAAAAAGGGACATTATTTTTCTTACTATCATACTTTTTTGTTGGCCTTATGCAGTGAAATGGTGTATTATTGAACCTTGAAAAATTAAACCTGGTGACCTAATGGGACCTTGAATGACCAAACTCCATGTGGACTTGACTGACATAAAGACATGATGAAATGAGCTTTTATGATTGATGTATGCTCAGTAAGACATGAAGGTGGGCTAGCAAGTATTGATTTTTGAGGGAGAGTGAGGTTTTTTTTTACTAGGGCTACCATCAATGAGTAAATTTTTGAATGAGGACCTATGCGGAATGACAAAAAATTTTGATCCAGACCCTAATATGAATATGAAAAGAGGAGTTTTGATCATTGATGGTAGTATGAAAATACTGACTCTAACAGGGCTAAAGAAAAGTCATTAAAGATCACCCCTATGAAGACACAAATGATGGAAGTAAGAGAAGATGCAGGAGACCTAAAAGAATACTAGGGTTTGAAGGAAACCCTAGGCAATTTGACTACTAGGTTTTGTTGAATAATATGAGGTTAGGGTTTGGAAGAAACCCTAGATTATGAAAAACATTTGAGATATGCAACCTAGAAACCCTAGCATGATCGGTGTGAAGATGTTCTAGCACTTGTGATAGGTTTGATGTAGCCCTAGTTGGGATAGTCCCAATTAGACTTGGTTGATGATGAAGTTGGTTGAAATACATTGAAGGAAATAACATTATATGGTCTATGGATAGTAATGACTCTTGAAGGTTGGTTCAAGAGGGGTATGATCACCCATCATTGAAGATAAGTTCTTTTTCAATTTATGTTACTTCTTTATGTCTTTAATTTTGTTTAGGTTTATTGATTTGATCATTGATTATACTTCATACAAGTATATTTGAGTATTTGGATACTTATAACCTCATAATGAGATGTGATAAGTGGATACTTCAAGAGGATCATCTAAGGTGTAGGAAAAGAAAGCTAGTGCGGGAAGAGAAGAACTAGTGTTGGAAAAGGAAAGAGACATCTGATGAAAAGTTGATAAAGTGATCTAGCTACCAATGTCGACGTACATAGGTATCTGAATACTACAAGGTATGTATGGTGTATTGTTTCAATGTTAATTTTCAGCTACAATATTAGATGACAAGGTAAGCCCTAAGGTATGATGGGAATATCACCTTCATGAATGACCCATACATATGAAAGTAAGTCTAATCTCTAGTACATATGATATATTGGTACACTTGATATTTGGCAAGGATATTACTTTTAAGATATGATGGATTTCTTGATTTTATGAAGCAGACTATATACATTGATTGTTGATATATGGTGACTTGATACTATTGTTAATGCTTGTGATAAGCATGATAACCATGATGATATAAGTGTAACAATAAGATTGATATTCACAATCTTCTTGTTGACCTTTTTTAGGTTTTGATAAGCTTAGTAAATTGGACAATGTGATAAATTTGGATGCCCTAGCCTAATGGTTGAGTAATATGATAAAGAAGTGATGTAGTGAATTTAATATTTGAAGTATGATGATATACTTACCAATTTCCCTAATCATATGACTCTAACCATTTATGAAACTCTGATGCCATATCCATATGTGATGATAAAGTATTTGATGCTAACATGTTATCACCATGATGAATATATGAACTTGATATAGTTTGATTTCATGACCTAACAGTTTTTTGATGCATGAAAGTATTATGATAGACAGGTTGATGTCTTGATTAACATTTATTGAAGTATCTTCTCATTAAGAGGGAGAAACTCTCTATAATATCCCTACACCTATTATCATTTACATTAAATGTATGGAAGATTCTTTACTATTGGAGAAAGATTTTTTACACGAATAGAGTAAAGTATGATGTTGTTAGTCTGCAGCAAGTTCTGAGAAGAGAAGAGAAGGTTTTGCCTAGTCTAAGCCCCAACCATGGGACAAAGGCTTAAGAGCGTAGTTATATGTCTCCCAACTGCATGTAAGAAGGCCTACAGTGTGGTTGTGCCCATAGGTAACAAAAATTGAAGCCTTATGCATGAGAATAGGAGTGCACCTTGAGCATGACATCCCTCCAAATATGGAGTAGATAATATAAAGTCTTATGAGCAAGAAAGTTTGAATGTTTGACTTATTATAGAAAATGTGAATTTGTTGACTAAACTTGTGTTTTTAGGGAACCGAAATATGAATATCAGTATGTTATTTTAATTTTGATAATTGAAGCAAGTATATGACAGTAATTGGTAACAGTTGCAAGGGTTTTACAATACATGGTGTATTGGTTTAATATAGATTAGTAGCAATGGAATTTTTACATGTTGCTTGATAGTTCATAGATATATTTTGGGTTAAGTATTGATTGAACTCACAATGATAACAAATTAGGGTTTTGACTTGATAATTGATGATTTGCCTTGATGACAATACTATGTGGGAATAGTAACTTTCAGTGACTAATTGGTATTCAATAGTGATTATGTATTGGAATCATTGGCTTTGACACATTGGTTGAAGTATAAATAGTTGTCATTCAGTCTGCAATAATATCACAATGAATACATGAAATTTATATGACTTATCCTTGATGTATAATGACTAAAATAATTCATATTATTATCATATGGATGGCCTAATGAAGGTTGATATTGTGTAAATAATATTTTTTGACATGCAAATAGATGAAGTCATAACTTGGTATTTGGATGTGAGCTCTACCTAATCTGAAGAGTTTGTTATAGTGATATTGACAAAAAAAATTATGGTTTTTATATTAGTTTCAATTTAGCATATAAGGCTTGATAAGTTGACTTAGTTTATTTGATTGCACATTGTTGATTTGCGTGAGGTTGAGTATATTGGTTTGATCAATAATGTTTGTAGATAACATTGTATGGTTTGAAGCAAGCTTCCCAAGCTTGGTATGTCTGCATTGAAAATTATGTGGTGAAGCCAAGAAGATGTGCCAAACCTCTACTTCAAAAGTGGTCCAAGATATGACTTTGATTTGGTTTTATATGTTGATGGTCTATTCTTGATAGGTAATGAGCCTCTGGTGGTCAAAGTAAGATGGAGTTGACCTCTGAAGTTCTAAATGAAGAATCATGGCATGATGAGTTACTTTCTAAAGTTTTGAAAATTAGAATATATACTGTGAAGCTATTGAAGAGTTCTTGGAAAGTGGAAATGCAAATCCTTGGACACTTAGGTTGAATTTCAAGAAGTTATGAAGACATATTGTTAAACCTGACTTGGAAACTGACAATTGATTAAGACAATGATGTTCCTTGTGAACACCCATCTAGACATATGTTTGCAGATAAAAACTTAAGTCAATTCATTATTGAGCCAATTCATACACATTTGGTTGTCGTCGAGCACCCTTCGAAATGTTTGAATGGGATTATCAATTTTTGGTCTGACATGTTCTTCTAAAGATATGTGATTACATCGTTGTACTGATGTGGTTTGGGATCGTTATTGATGACATGAGAAAATTTGGGTGCTTCCTTAGTATGAGATATGACATGATATTTTGGATGAGAAGTTTGTAGATTTAAGCACAACGAAGGTTGAGTACAATGTTGCTATCATGGCGAGCCATGAGGTAGGTTGAAGAAAATCTTTAGCGAGTTATTTTGAACAGGTTTTGGATACAATAATGACACATTGTGATAGTAAAGAGTGGGATACAATTGGCATAGAATCTCATATATAGCTAAGACTAAGATATCTTCATATATTCAAATAGTGTTGCTATACAAAACAAGCTTGGGCTTGTGGTTGCTACATCCATGAGAGAGAGGATGAATAATGTATTCTTTTGTGATATATATTTGTTCTGATATAATATTTGATTTGATATCCTGCATAAACATGATATTGTTTCTACTGAGACATTATGATTGAACTCTTCAGTGAGTTGTTTAAGCTGACACGAGATATCAGCACGTTGATATGTTCTGATCTATAGAGAGCTGGACTGATCGAGGACATTAAGCCAGCTCTTCCCCCCTATCTAAGCTCCCAGGGTGAGGAATTGATATGGATGGCTCCTAGGGTTGAGGGATCTTTGGAAAATAGGGTTTCACCCCTATTTGTTACCCATAAGGTCAAATATGTTTCTACCCTATCTTGGTCTGTGTAGATTATGTTAGAATCCTATGTCTAGGAATCTGAGTCTTGTTAGTCTTGAAATGTATCTAAGGTCAAAATTGTAAATATTAGTCATGAAGCAACTAATTATTATTGTTTAAAAGGTCTAGGTATAGATTGATTATTATGTAAGGATTGTCATTTTGATTAAAAGGCCAATGTTTAAAATTATGTTTCTCCTTACCAAGGGAAATCATGAAAGTTCTTTAGTCATTCGTAAAAAGGTACAAAAATCATGTCACCAGTCTTTAGTTAGTGTGAGTGGTTTAGTCCCATATTAAGTTAGAGTTAGTAGGCCACCTAAGTTTGGTAATAGTGTCTTCATCAAAGAAATCATGCAATGATCGTGACAAAGTTTTGGATGCGTTCTCACATCGGTTTGGATGTCATTTAAAAAGGACAGCATGTGAGATCAGCAAAGGATAACGATCAAACGACAGTGATTTGAATTCCCAATGCGCTACAAATCATGGAAAAATGTTGAGCATTCATGATGTTTCTCTCTAAATCATAATTAGCATGATCACCCTCACTCCAAACCATTGGGAGTGATCATTTGATCCCGCATTATTATCTCTTGGCACTCAAATTTTCCTTAACGACATCAGAAATCTCAAGAGGTTCGGTTCTTTCGTTGCGAAAGGGAGGCAGGGGCATTACAAATCTACAAAGGGTTCAATTTTCCACATCTCAAAGATCCAAATCCTCTCACGAGTGAAAAATTGGTTTTCCTTTTGTCTTTTAGTCATGATAGAGCTCTGATATTGCATTTAAAATCCAGTGCAAATAGTCTAGAGCTTGCAAAAAGAACAAAATTTTCGTCGCTTCTTTTCAGCATTTCGATGTGTTTTTTCTTTCTCAGTGTTGTGCTTTCATCCAAACTTGATGTGAATTCACACAGTGAGACATTTTCCTTTTTTCTCATTGCCAATTTGCCTTTTCACTGTGAGAGCCTCTACATGAAAATTGTTGCCTTAGTTTAAAGACTCTAACAAAGCTTTTTACCTTAAAAATCTATGCTCAAAGGTGTTTAGAGGTTGAATGTTCTAGCACTACTTTTCTGGTTTGTGCACTGTGACTGTCCCTAGTTTTTTCTTTTGCCAACAACTAAGAAATTTTGAGTCCTATAGGGTTTTCCTGTGGGAGTCTCGAGTTGTGATTCTTGGTAAAATTGTTGGATTGTGTTTTAAAGATATTTTAATAAGATTTAAAAGCCATAACACCTCCATTATTTCTCAATCAATTTGTTCATAAACTCAAACTATCCAATGCTACAAAAGTGAAACCATGAGAACACTAGAAGACAAAAAACAAAAAGGGGGAGATTAAAATCACAACCATTAATGTAGATCCAGCCATTAGGATGGCTTGTGAACAAGTAGGGTGCATGAGATTCTGTGAGAGAATTCAGAGATATCATTTGCAATTGACAAAGGAATTTGCTAGGGTTTTTTATGGTGTACAAGAAAAAGTGGGAAGCATGACTTTTCCTGTCTCAGATCAATCAATAGATGAGGCTACTAAGATACCTTTGAGTAGAGAGGATGGTTCAAAGGGATGGATTTTGATTTGGTTGCTTTCAAGGACTTCCTCAAGCCAAAACATAGGAAAGGGTATGGTTCATATGTTCTAAGGAGTTATTTACAAGATCATCATGATAAATTGTTGCAGGTCATCCAAAGGTACTTCACATGTGAGAGGAGAATCAACAAGGTGTGTCACTGTTACATTAGGCTCTTAATGCATTTTACTGGCAAGAAACCTTTCAATCTTTCCTATTATATGTTTAGGAGTTTATGTAAAATGGATGAGAGGGTTCAAACTAAAGGAATTCAAGTTGATGCCAGTTTGTTTCATTTCTCATTAACTAAAATTCTAGTAATGAAGGAGCTTGAGAAGAAAAAGAAGTCATGGAAAGAGCTTTTGGTTTCTTCAGGGTGGGAAGTCCAATATTCAAACAGTCAAAGGACTAAGAAATACACTCCTTCAGTTGTGATTAAAGAAGCTTCATATGCAACAACAAGCTCAGTCAAGAAACCTCTTACTACAATAAAATTGGTTGGTAAGAAAAGTGCTAAGAAGCTACAATTTTCCCCTGAGGTAGAGAAAGTGACATCCCCTGAGGTAGAAAGGTTGGTAAGGGTGCCAAGAACTAGAGTTGTAGCCAAGAGAATACATGTGGTTCCTCCATCATCACCAATTCAAGTCACGGAACCAGAGAGCACACAAAGAGAAGTGGAAATTGATGAGAAGGATTGAAAAAATAGGGAGTTACACGATCAATTAGACAAGGCCCATGTGACAATAGCCTACTTGAAATAGGAGAACATGGAGCTTAGGCATAAAGTGTATCAAGAGACTATCCAACCCATAAGATAAGAGCCACCAAAGGAAACATTGGCACATGTTGCCAAAGGCAAAGGTAAAATGGTCATTGATGTCAAGGATTTGAAGGAGCCAGTTGAGCATTATAAATGACCTAGGACTAGGTTTGTTTCTAATATACATATGCAAAAAAAGGAGATTATTCAGCCTGTGGTTTTTGATGAACAAAAGGAATTTGAGAAACTACTGGAACAACTTGAAGGGATACAATATCAAGTGGATAAACTTGTAGAGAAATATCATAGAGACAAGTTGGCCTTGTTTAGAGAGGTAGAGGTTGTTTTTCCAATACTTTACAAAGCTAAGTATAAACTGAAATGGAACTTGCCTCTGCATAGGCAAGTAAAAAAATTATATGTAAAAAACTTGGTCGTCAAAAGAAGACTCAAGCTGGTGAAAAGCAAGCTCACTAAAGTCAAAGAAGTTGGATGGAAGAGGAAAAGAGGTAAGTTGCATCTACTTACAAAGGCTAGTACTAAGGTGGATATTTAGTAGGAAACCTTAGCCTAGATCTGAAACCTTTTTTTTAGTTCAGGAGATCAAAAATGTAAAATTTTGATGACAGTTGCAAAACCACAGCAAAGGGCTTGTTGCACTTTTCATATACAAATTTTTACAAGTGTGGGATAGTGAAGTTGAAGTTTTTTTTTTGTCATGAGGAAGTTCTATGAAGATTCCAGCACTCATTTTTGGTGTTTCCAAAATTTCATATTAAGGGAAAGTCACCATGTGTTTCATTTTTGAAGGCGCTGCGAAAACAGACCATCACTCTACAAAATGGGGTACAGGTCAAAGGGATGCTTATAAGCATTTAATATATGGTTTAGGAGGATTAACACCATCACAGGGATATTTGGAGCATACCCATTTTCTTCTTTTTGATAGACAGGGGTTGCAACTGTACAAAGCATGGAAGTCACCTCAATGTGATGTGAGTCTGCCTAATACGCTGCAATCTGAATAGTCAACTCTTCTCAGTTCAAATTTTAAATTTTTGATCTCTAGCAGTGGTTTAGATTATGTAAATAGGTTGTAAAATTATCTTAGGAGTGTGTTTAATGATTATTGGTCAATATTTCAAGTTAAAGATGTTTTAGGTTTCTATTGGTTATAATGAAAAATGTTCCTATTTTTCAGTATATGCACTAGTTTTTGAATTTATCTAGTTGAAATTTGGTTTTGGTCAATGAATTAGACCACCTAGGATAGGAGATCGAATATTTGATGATATATAAAGATATCAAAAACATTGTAAATGGTTATGTTGCTTGGGATTAGACGATAGGACTTTGTGCATTGTATTTTTTTTTTACTTTTTCTAGTGAATGAATGAAATACAGATGAAAATTTTGCAAGGATTCATGAGTCATAAATTTGGTGGTTTTGTGCTCTTTTAGTTTTGTAATTTATTTATGTGTCTACATATATTTTATGTACGTCTTCTTGCTTGGAAAACCATATGATTAATTCAGAATTCATCTTTAATGAATGCTTTTTTTTAGTTTTCCAGGTTATCAATGTTTTCAGCTTAAAGAAGCACTTTAGAATTCATCTATGATTTTATTCTCTTATGTGTTTGTATTTCACCTTTTATACATTCACCTCCTACTGCAATTTGATCTAAATCCACGACCAGAGTTTCCTACCTTGCCCCTGTGGAGACACCCTGTTTTTTTCCATCATCTCACTAGAAAAAAATTGATTTGACATGACTCCATAGATCTTCCCCTTTTCTCATAAACATGCCTCTAAAAATCAAATTTATTTTGAGCTTATTACCTAGCCTAATATCATATTTGTTCAGTAACCTAAATGAGAGAGCCCTCTCTATGCTAGAAGGGCTTGATTCAAGCCTAAAGTAGTTTTTGGTTACCTCTGGGATTCCTTTCTCAGCCTAGGGAAATCACAGAGTGCTAATAGAGTATACCCCAGTTGGCATCATATCCACAAGCTAGGATTGTTGGGAATACTGCTTCCCATCTGGCCAATGGGTTGAGAGAGTGCTTGGAGGTGTACAACCCAAGTTGATTATGATGCAGTTGTTCTACCACATGACCCTTGAGGGTCATTTTTAGGAATATCATTGGGAAATAGGATGTATGAGATATTATTGATAGACCTAGGGTGGAAGATGTTTGCTCCCCTATGTTATGACTCATATTTATCGACATAGGGTGGAAAATGTTTTCTCCCCTATGAGATGAATTGGGGTGAGAGTGTCCCATAGGACCTTCCTCATTGTCATTGGATTTTGGGTTGAGAATAAGATCCTCAATATGGTTTCAGGTTGAGATGTGCTCTCTGATATTAAGCTCTCTAATATTTCTCGGGTTGTAGCATTAAGCTTGTAACCACCCTCCTCCCACAATTACCCAATTTCACTGGTCTATCAGGGTAAACATGTGATGAACAGTTACTATGACATGAATCAACATCCTAAGTATAGTTAAGAAAGTGGAATCAACAAAATGAAACTTTAAGGACCTTCCTCAGGAGCTAGAGGACCCCTAAGAGCTAAACCACCCCTCTAGGTGCCTAAATGTTAAGTCATATTTCTTTTTCACTCACCTGAACTCCCAGTCGCATGTACAATTCTGCATCCATGTGACTATAATCCTCCAGTGGCATGCATAAGCCTACAAGGGAGCGACTGCAGTGCCAATTTTCCAGTTTTGTGCTACAACCATGACATTTGTGCCACATTTTAAGGGCTAGACCCCTTATCGCTGCCCATAACTTGATGAGACTTTCCAAAAAAATAGATGACACAAAGACAAATAATCTAACACAATACTTGATCGATGACTTTACCTTACCAAGCCCAACCATGACGACATTTCGTCAAACACATGGCGAACATGTAATCTACAGGTCATGAATGCATGTCTGGACATAGGGGTCTGAAACTTATATGAGATTCACCAAGAAGGTCTAATACCCTCTCACAATAGCTGTAATAAAAAAAAATAGCTCATACATTAATTAACCAATCAATATATAAACAACGCATGACAAGATCCATAGAAGATACACATCATATAAACAACATATAGTCAAAAATTAACTAGTATGTAAACCATGGAAACTCATCCATGATAGCATTAACATATTTCCAACATATACACATGAATCACAATATAAGAATAGCTCTTATTAACATATGAAATTACCAACCAAGTTAGGGTCTTCCACGTACCACTCAACCATAGATCGGGCTGAACCAAATCTTTCTTTCAGCCAATCACCCTCGTGAAATATTCGAAGCATGAATGTGGGATCTCACGGAATAACCAAAACAAAAACCAAATTGTGGCTTCAATAGACCAAACCACCTCAACCAATGTTTCCACTTCACGATCAAACATCACTAACCATCACTAGATTGGTCTCTACCCAAATTGTTCAGATCTCTAGAGCGTTTGTCCCAACTCGACTCCAGGACTATTAACTCAACCCATAGTTATTATAGGGATCCAGAGCGTTTGTCCAACCAAGGCTCCAAGACTAGTAGCTCAACCCACCAAGGAATCCAAAGTGTTTCCAACCAAGGCTTCGGGACTAGTAACTCAACCCAAGTTGTTCTGAGGCTTCCAGAGCATTTTTCCAACCAAGGCTCCAAGAACTAGTAACTCAACCCACAACCATAAGGAACATCAAGGGTCCGGGACTAGTAACTCAACCCAAGTTGTTCTGAGGCTTCCAGAGCATTTTTCCAACCAAGGCTCCAAGAACTAGTAACTCAACCCACAACCATAAGGAACATCAGAACCAATCATAAAACAAATGGGAAAACCCACAACACCATGGTTATTCGAGAAATGGAAAGATTAGGCAAAACCACTATCAATCCAAACAATCCTCCATGCCAATGGTAGATCATAACCAAATAACCAGATGCATATACCATGCATGCTAAAACTAGCAACGAAACCATACATGCAACTCGATACATGCAAAGTAATCCAGCTATAGTTTTTGATCCAATTGTTCCCTTGCACTTTCTTTCTTTCTTTTGCCTTCTTTCTCTACATCCAATGAGACTAGAGTGCTACAAGAATGCTCCAATATTTCTCTATGTGTGCAAGAGTAGGAGAGATAGACTAGTGTGAGAGCTCCACCATAGAACTGATAAAAGATAACACTGACCAAAAGCCATGAACTAATCCTCATAAGCCTTTTTATCGTTGAGGCATATAATTTATTCATTTTCCTTCATTTTTCCTCACATGCAATTTTGTGACCTTTCACCTTCCTTTTCCCTTAATTTCCATTATTTTCATAAATAAATGCCAATTAATGACTCTTTGCCTTTGCCAATTTCCTAGCCATAATAAATTAAAATGAACACCCACTAGGCTGTTTTCCCCACCATTTAGCTTGGAATAAGTTCCCCATGACATTAGTCTTATATTTTTTTACATGGAAATTCAACTAAGGTTGTTACAAAACCCTCCCCCTTGGGGGAACACTATCCTCGGTGTTCTATGACACTTATGGTCAACAAACCGTTGAAAATAAAACATATTGCCCATGGAGCTTTATAACACAGCTCGTTGCAGTATTTACAGTGATATCCTGTTGAAAACATGATAAACATACCACTTACTATAGCTTTATAACACAACTTATTTCAGTATTTACAATAGCAACCACATATACCCATGCACATTTGCTTCAACCAACAAATAACCATAATGTCTATGGAGCTTTATAACACAACTCAATGCAATATTTATAATAATATACACATATGCACATTTTCTTTAATGAACAAATAAAAGGATACAATGCCCATATCAGCAACAATGGAATCCAAAGGCTCACACCTCCACCCTCAAAAGTGGTACCAAGATTCACCTCCTTCCCAGAAAGTCCAGAATCCATTGCCAAAGTCAAAGTCCACATCTAATGTCTAGCACTACAATCCTTGCGCTACTTGTTCTCTCAGTTGAAAACTAACAACTCATTGTTTTAGGGCACACTCCCAATGTGCTTTTGATTCCATTTGGCAATGCTAATGACCAAAATCCATGTATTCCCCAACTTTCCCTTCTCTTCTACACAGTCCCTCGAGCAATCCAATCACCCCCTTCCATGCAATCACACACCTTCCAAGTTTCGCAGGCATCCCTTTCTTTGCTACATAGTCTCTCGGGAGACCCCTCTCTTGGAAAGGTTTCCTCACATCGAAAGGTCTAAAAACCAAGGCATATCCCTGCCTCAAAACCATCATACCAGCCATAACATGCTCATGGAAATCAATGGACATTGTTGGGTACCTGCATCCCATAATGGACCTGCTCCTGAAGTGCTTTACTAACGTATTGTTTCTTGTTCCAATTCCTTTCAATGTTGCTACTAATTCGTGAAATCGGTTTCAACCACCCAAATTGGGCATTTCCATGCTTTCTTATACCCAGCACAGAATCATTAGATTCAAAATAAATTCAAATTATACCTCATTGGTAGCTCATCAATAAGATACACTTTCAATTATGTTTCCTTCCTTTCATAACAAGTCAAACTAGCTCTTTGATCAAATCATTATGTATAAACATATCACATCGAGTTAGTTCAAAATGAAACCATCATAAATTAGAGTCATAGATCACATGCATAATAAAAATGAAATAAAATATTGATATGTATCCTTCAATCGATCCTTTACTTCTACCTTTGTTCTTTTCCCTTTGTGTACACACACTGGATCAGTGGCCAAACTAGACAAGCACCTAGTACCTTCTCTTTTCTTCAATCACATACACATAAAAATAGTGTACACCACACACATACAACTGCACATGGCATACAACACCACACAACACATACATCTACGCCTAGTGTGCAACACAACACATACACCTACACTTGGTGTGCAACACATAACATAACCCTACACCCAGTGTACCACACAACACATATACGTACAAAGAGTACAACACAATGAATACACATGTCATGATACCACCACTACATAATGCACATACACAGTACCACATGTGCAAAACACAACATGTACGACATGCACACAATGTCACATGTACACAACACGGCATGTACAACATGCATACAATAACACATGTACAACTTGTACACAATACCACTTGTATACAACACCACCTACATAATGTGTACATAACACCATGTGTACACAGTACCACCTGCACAATGTGTACATAGCACCATGCATACACAACACCACATGCACAATGTGTACATAACATCACATGTACACAACACCACCTGCACAACGTGAAGACAATACCACATACACACAACACCACCCGCATAGCGTGTACACAGTACCACATGCACATAGCACCACATGTACAACATGTACAATGTACCACATACACAGAACACCAGTTGTGCAATATGTACATAGTACCACATGTACACAACACTGCATGTACAACATATGCATAACACCATATGTACAATGTGCACATTGCACCACATGTACATAGCACCACATATACAACATGTACCCAACACCATTTGTACGCAACACCACATATACAACATGTACACAAAACCATATGTACATAGCACTACATATACAACATGTACACAACACTGCATATACAACATGTACACAACACCATATGCACCTAGCACTACATATACAACATGTACACAACACCATACAACACCACATATGCAACACGCACACAGCACCATATGTACATAGCACCATATATACAACATGTACACAACACCATATTGAACATCTAGAGACCACAAAGTCTCTACCAAGCAACCTGGATTCTAATGTCTTTCCATTATCCAGGTGTATCTCAGTCAGGTCACAGAGTGAACTACCTTAATTTTGTTGATGTATCCTTCAATGTTACCTTCCATAGCATAGACATAGGCATAGTAAAAGTGTATAATATCAAATCATATCCACACAATACTAACCTCATAGATCTATCAGGACTACTCTTCCCACTTGATTCCCCATAAACCATGAACCTCTTCATGCCATTCACCTACATAAACATTCATTCATCCACATGAATGATCCCTAACAACCCTATCAGGTAACAACATACATACATATATATATACATATAAACATTAGCATAAAACAATCATGATCCCTGACGACCCTGTCAGACAATGACATACATACATACATACATGTATACATATATAGACATTAGTATAATCCTAATCACAACACGATTACCAGATATCATAAGGTCAAGGTTAACATAAATCCTTATATTTGTGCACAACATGCATAACATTGAGAATAACTATTCCTAACATAGTCAAGACATCTGACACCTCAAAAACCATTTACTTTACTTTGCATGTTACCTTTCTCATGATTGTCCTACCACCATCCTTTTATCCCAATGGACCCAACCAATCCAACTGGTTGTCATATTATTGCCTTCAATTACCCTTAGTTATGCACCAAGCTTCATTCGTGTATTACATTACCTATTGGATTTCATTCATCTCTCCCTGAGCTCCACTACTTTCCTCCTTCCCCAACCAATTCCAAAGACCCTCAAAACAGAAAAGGCAAGGCCAAGAAGCAAACAATAGAAAACCATGAAAAAACAATATCAATATGACACGACAATCAAAGTGGTATGGCCATAAACTAGATATAAACAAAATTATAGATCAAGTGCAAACAAATCATAAAGCATCGAACGCACAAGACTAGCAACAAGCACCATGGCTCAATCCCCATGGGTTCCCAATGCTTCCAAGGGAAAGATCAACATGATCCTTCTTCAAGATTTCATAACAACCTCTTTTTCCATGCAATCCCCTACATCATACTGCCATGAACACACACCTATCAGTGGATAAGTAAATATAGAAATATACCAGTTATCTTAGTTTTTTGTGCCAAGCATGTTGCCTTGTAACTAAACACATCCATGCCATCTCTCAAGGGACTCTAATTACCTTGACGAATCCAACTATAACTATTAAATATCTAATATACCTATCAAATACATGTTCATGAATATGGCACATATCCACATAATGTCAGATGAAATCAAGGTTAAGAAGACTTCATGTATTCATGCAAAGCACCCATTCATTTGGAATTTCAGTTTCCAAACATAGCCAAAGGAATTATCACCCAAATCATTTCTTTATCTTTTACCTTGATGCAATTGAGTCTTATCAAATGCTATCACATCACCCAACTATCAACTATATAAGCAAATCATTTGTTGCCTTGTCACGCTAATATCAAGCATGTTTCCTGCAATTGTTCACACATGTCAGTCACACGTTCCAAAAATCAAGACATCGTGTCTATTAATTTGAGATCAACCTTTGCCAAGACTAACATCCATGTCATAATAAACTCACATTCATCAGTCATAATACTATAATTAGCACCCACTTGCATTCAAGTACACATCAATTGTCTCAACAGATATTATGTTAATACAACCGTCTTAAAACAATATCATTTCTTCATACAATATTATAAACACATACTCATATCATGCAATTAACCAAACAATCAAGCAACATGTAAACATACCATGTTAGATAAATCAAATAAACGCCATAATCAAACTCGTACCTCAATGTATCTCAAGGGAGGCTATTACATCTCCACTAGTCCAAATTAGTATGACACAATATCACATGTATATTGACTCATACATGAATACCATAACCATAACCATATACACAAGCCAATCCAAATTAGCATGATACATATAACATAAAGATATAAATGCAATGACCATAATCAACATGTGTATAACCGCAATGTATACAACAAGTCAACTACCAAGCATGAACAATAGACGCATATATATATATGACTGCACTGATCAACTAGAGTTTATCATCCATGTAACCACAACAACAATAGGATGACAGGCATAACATAACCATAATGCTTATAACCACCATTAAGCATCATACCTACATGCCCAACATACAAACTTGTATGACGATTTGCTCTTACCATGAGGTCCAGTGCTATAACCTTGCTCTGATGATCTACATTCCTATCATAGCCAATATACCAGCATCATTATGACACAAAATGAAATAATGACCATCACAATGCATGCATAAGAAACACATATACAACTAACATGCATACATGGCAAACACATTTTTCCCACCCAGTCCAAGTGTTGAACCTGGGAGCTCTGATACCACTTCGTGGTATCAAATATCACCCAAAGAGAACGTAACCCACTCTAATACCAACATGCAACCACCCTCCTCCCACATTTACCCAAGTTCACCGGTCTACCAAGCTAAACATGTGATGAAGATTTACTATGATATGACTCATCCTCCTAATTAAAGTTAAGGAAGTGGAATTGACAAACAGAAACTTTAAGGACCTTCCTCAGGAGCTGTAGGATCCCCAAGAGCTAAATCGCCCCTCCAGGTGCCCAAAAACTGAGTTTGATTTCTTTTTCACTAACCTGAACTCCCAGTCACATGCATAATCTTGCATACATGCCACTATAGGCCTCCAGTCGCATGCATAAGCCTACAAGGGAGCAACTACAATCCCAATTTCCCAGTTTTGTGCTCACAACCATAAGATTTGTGCCACCTTTTAAGGGATATACCCCCTATCATTGCCCATAACTTGATGAGACTTTCCAAAATAATAAATGACACAGACACAAATAATATAACACAATACTTGACCAAGGACTTTACCTTACCAAGCTCAACCATGACAGACATTTCATCAAACACATGGAGAACATGTAATCTACAGGTCATGAATGCATGTCTAGACATAGGCGTCTGAAACTTATCTAAGATTCACCAAGAAGGTCTAATACTTTCTCATATTAACTGTAATAAAATTTGTTAGCTCATACATTCATAACCAATCAATATATAAACAACTCATGACAAGATCCATAGAAGATGCACATCATATAAACAACATATAATCAGAAATTAACCAGCATGTAAACCATGGAAACTCAACCATAATATCACCAACATATTGCCAACATATATACATGAATCACAATAGAATAATAGTTCTTATTAACATATGAAATTACCAACCTAGTCGGGGACTTCCACATAACACCCGACCATAGATTGGATTGAACTAAATCTTTCTTCAACCTATCAACCCCATGCCATATTCCAAACATGAATGTGGGATCTCATGGAATAACCAAAACAAAAACCAGACCATGGATTCCAGGGGAAAAACCACTTATAACCTTAATCAGTGATTCCACCTCACAGGCAGACATTACTAGCCATCGCCATATCAGTCTCTACCCATGTTGTCTAGGGCTCAATGGTGTTTGTCCCAACCCAACTCCAAGACTAGTAACTCAACCCACAGCAACCGTAGGGCTCCAGAGCATTTGTCCAACCAAGGCTCCAGGACCTAGTAACTCAACCCACATCCATAAGGAACATGAGCACCAATCAGAAACCAAATGGGAAAACCCACAACACCATGGCTATCTAGGAAACGGAAAGGCTAGGAAAAACCATTGTCAATCCAAGAAATCCTCTAAGCCAATGACAGATCATAACCAAATAACCACATGCATATACCATGCATGCCAAAACTAGCTAGGAAATGATACATGCAACTCGATACCCACAAATAAATCTAGTTGTAGTTGTTGATCCAATTGTTCCCTTGCACTTTCCTACTTTCCTACTTTCCTTCTTTATCCAAATCCAATGAATTCAGAGTGCTCCAAGCATGCTCTAACTATGCTCCAAGATTTCTCTAAGAGTGTGAGAGTATGAAAGAGAAAGATTAGTGAGAGAGCTCCACCATAGAATTGAAAAAATATAACACTGATAAAAAGCCATGAACTAATCCTCATAAGCCTTTTATCATTGAGGCCTAAAATTTAATCATTTTTCCTTCAATTTTCCCCACATGCATTTTTATGACCTTTCACCTTCCTTTTCTCCTATTTTCCTTTATTTTCATAAATAAATGAAAATTAACGCCTCTTTTCCTTAGCCAATTTCCCTAGCCTTAATAAACCGAAATGAAAACCCACTAGGATATTTTTCCCACCATTCAGCTTGGAATATTTGTCCCTTGACCTTGGTCTTATATATTTTTACATGGAAATTAAATCAGGGTTGTTACAGAGCTTCCCAAGTACAAATGATTTTGGGTAGCAGCAGTGGCTCCCTGATGAATAGAGGGTGGTAGCTTGGAATCCCATCCAGTGTCAAATTCTTCTTCTTTTAGGTTCGAGAATGTTCATCATATGAGTAGAGAAAATTAAGAGATAAGTAGGGATAATCAAATATGAGCATAAAAGAGTAGAGATGACATTTTGATGGCGTGATACCTGATATAGGTGTTGATTTTTAAGTAGCTTGGGGGGTACTCCAAGCCCTAGGGTTCAAGGTTTAGAGGGAAAAGCGCCACAAGAGTCACTTGTGGACTTGGAACCCAAGAAAGGGGTTTTACATGCATCGGTATTTGGTCCAAAACTGAAGAAATTGAGCATGAGAAAATTTGAGGTGATAGAGCTTGGCGTGGCGAATCCAATGCTTCAAATAGCACTAAAATCGGAGCTCTAGAACTTGAGTTATGAATTTTTAAAGTTGACAATTAATTATTGGACAGACAAGTCATGTCGGCTTGGTCCAAAGGTCATGTCTCTTCATCTAATTTGTGGAGCACTCTTATATGTATAAATAAGAGGTGTGTGGGAGTCATTTCTCTCATCCAAATGTGCATATTCTCATAGAAAACTATATCTGAGGTAGCCGCATATTAGAGGATCAACAAATACAAGTGTGGGGTGTGTTTGTATGGGTTTACTCTCTCCCATAGGTCTGAGTTTCAGGCCAGAGAAGCAGTTGCAGGCCTGGATAGATTTATGATGTGGTTTTGTTGTGATTTGAGGAGGGTTTACCCCTGTTGAATAGGTCACAATTCTGGAGGTTAATTTTGGTCAGTCGCAGGCCCTAAGTGTCCTAAATAGAGAGGTTGAGAGGTTGTTATGAGGAGTAGAACTATCCATAGGCTCGTACCTTTGTTTTGGAAAGTGTAGGGGCATGGTGGAGAGTTGTTTGTAGTCGAGAATTACAGTAGGAAGTGGCCTGAGATATCTAAAGGGAAGCCACAGTCAAGGAAGAGGATTGGATGTTGAGAATGGTGCTGTAGTAGGATACGTTTCAGCCCTAACCAGTAGTGCAGACATTCAACAGTACACACATCCCATAAGCAAAGCTTAGGATGGTTTTGTGTTGAGAAAGGTTGCTAGTTGGATCAGTTTGTATTACAGCCTATGGGAGCCATTTGTTGGGGTGACTTGTGTTGTTAGAAAATCCCAACTAGGAGCAGATTTCACAGTGAAGGATTGGGTGTCATTTATCTGGTGGGGGGTAGTGTGTTGGCTACCCAAAGTAGCCCTAAAGTAGCAGTCTTGAACATAAAACGCTACTAGAAGGCAGATTAGGGCTCAGGCATTGGCCAGCCTAGAGAGCAGATTAGATCAGCTTGTGTACATGCAGCAAAAGTGACTTGCAACAGTGTTAGGTGGCAACCCTCCTAGAGTCTTGATGTGTTGTCCTATGAAGGACTAAGGGGAAGATAGTGAGCATTATGGGAGCGAAAGACCGACAAGACATAGAAGTTGCACGGAAGATTGTCATTGTATCTTGTATACCATAAATTGTTGGACTATTCAGATTTGGCTTAATATAACGAAGATTGGGTGGTACATTATCGTACAATATTTGTTAAAATTTGTGTATACTTGTGCATATATGATTTACTGCTTTATATTTTACATTGTCCAAAGTAGTTATTTTTTAGATTCTAGGTTTGGTAGCGTCAGAGATTCTAAGATTCTAACCTAGACCCAAGATCATGGAAATTCAACATGATTTTAGAGAGTGTATGAGCTACTTTGGAATTCAATGGATCAAAGTTGTTCACATCAAAGTACAACTTAAGAGGGAGTTGGTCACATTGTAGGTGACAATGTCAAAGTTGCAAGCTAGTATCCAATATGAGGATAGGTTGGAGGGGTTGTCCAACTATAGTCCATGGAAGGAAAGGATCAAGTTAGTCTTGCAGGTCAACATGATCTGGGAGTTCACCAAGAAATCCATCAAGAAGCCAACTAACCCAAAGGAGTTGAAAGTGTACAATGATTTGGATATGAGGGTGAGATTGATCATCCTTAATGGTGTGAAGGATTCCCTAATACCTCATTTTTCCAGGAAGAACATTGCACATGATATGTGGATGGCTCTTTAGAATTTTTTCTAGAATAAGTGCTATGAAACCAGCTCACAAAAATATAGAAAAGATACATAAACAAATTCAAAATCAGCCTCTTCGAGGGGGCAACCTCCTTTACATTACACAAATGAACAATTCTTGGATGATAAAAATGACAAAACCTCCTTTCTATATATAGGAGTCTAAGGAGTCACAATATAATCAAATCTGACATAACAATAATAATATAAGGGCACAACAATAACAATAGGTGGCTTCTATGGGGCACAATAATAACAATATGGGGACAATAGGGGCACAATAATAACAATAAGGGCTACAATGACAATAATAATGGCAGAATCACTAGTATTAAAGGGACCTAACATGCCCCTCTCCTTTAAAAAAATGTTGTCCTCAACACTTGAGTAGCTTTGGATGCTTCTGTATAAAATTCTCCTCCTCCAATGTGGAATCTTCAGCGGGTAAGTTCTTCCATTTGATGAGATACTCCGAAATTGATTGATTTCGTAGCTGTCGAGTTCTTGTTTCTGTGACTGCTTTAGGTTCCAATATGATCTTTCCTTCCTCGTCAATTTCTCGCAATATTGTTTGAACTGGGAGCTTGTCACTTATAACCTTCTTTAAGCATGAAACATGGAAAACTGGGTGCACTCGGGAAGATGCAGGAAGCTCCAATTTGTATGCCATAGTACCAATCTTTTGCAACACCTTGTATGGACCATAATACTTTGGTGATAATTTATTATCCTTCTTAGCTTGCTTGAGGGGTATTTTTTTATATGATTGTAGTCGTAGCAATACCCAGTCACCTACATTAAAACTTATTTCATTGTGATGATGATATGCCTCTTGTTTCATTCTATTCTGCGCCAAAGTGAGGTTATCCTTTAAGAGCTGGAGAACTTTTTGTTGATGCTCGATGTGATCTTCCACTACTTGAACCTTAGAATTTTCTCTTAAATATGATGTGATGGATGATGGATGTTATCCATAAAGTTCCATAAATGGGATCATTTTTGTTGTAGTATGGAAGGAAGTGTTATACCACCATTCAACTAGAGGTAACCATTTCACCCATTATGTCTGTTTATCAAAGACAAAGCAATGAATATATCCTTCCAAGCATTTGTTTACTATCTCAGTTTTCCCATCAAATTGATGATGATAAGATGAGCTATGAGCTAACTGAGTACCAAGACAAGAAAATAATTATGTCCAAAAATTTCCAATGAAAATGGGATCTCTATCGCTTACAATAATCTTTGGGTTTCCATGTAGTTTTTGAATTGTTTCCATAAATGCAGTAGAAACTGTATTGGCTTTAAATGGATGAGATAATGCACAAAAGTATGCATACTTGGTAAGTTTGTCAACTACCACCATGATGACACTCTTTCCTTCATACTTGGGTAAACATGTGATAAAATCCATTGAAACCTCCTCCCAATGTTGGCTTAGAATGGACAAAAGGTTGTAATAGACCCAGGGTCTTAATTGTTTCAACTTTATTTTGTTGGCAAACCAAACATTCAGCCACAAACTTTTGAATATCCAATTTAAGGCCATCCCAAAAAATTTCCTTCTTAACCCTATGGTGAGTTTTTAAAAATCCTGAGTGCGCTCCTAAGGGAGAAGTGTGCAATTCCATAAGAATCTTTTGTTTGAGTTGGTAATTATTACTTAGGTATAAGTGATCTTTGTACCATAACGAATCATTTTTCCAACTAAATGTATCAGATGTACTAGGATCTTGTTGTATCTTTTGAATGAGTACCCACACTTCTTCATCATTCTTCCATTCATCCCTTGCTTCGTTTATCCTATTTGGTTGGATAATAGAAATGGTACAAAGCAATGCTTCCACATCCTCATCCTTTCTTGAGAGTGCATCTGCCACAACATTTTGCTTCCCTTTTTTGTAGATGATTTCAAAGTCACAACCCAACATCTTTGTGACCCATTTTTTCTGCGCTTCTGAAGATAATATTTGTTCTAAAAAGTATTTAAGACTATCATGATCCTTCTCATAAATAGTTTTGTGTAAATACTTTCCTTATTAAGTGCATGTAGTATTGCCAACATTTCCTACTCATAAATAGCTTTGCGCAAATACTTTCCTTTGATTGGACAACTTTCGAAAGCAATGGGTCTCTCTTCTTGCATCAAAATAGCACCAATTCCATTTCCCGAGGCATCACATTACATAATAAAGGTTTTTGTGAAGTCCAGCATAGCTAAGACCGGTGCTTGGCACATTGCCTCTCTAAGATGTTCAAAGGCCTTCGTTGCTTCTGGAGTCCATGAAAATGCATATTTCTTCAATAATGTTGTTAGAGGTGCTACTATTCTCCCATAATTCTTAACAAACTTGCGATAATACCCTGTCAACCTGAGAAATCCTTGTAAATGCTTTATGGATGTGGGGATTTTCCATTCCTTAATGGCTTTAATTTTTCTAGGGTCTACCTTAACATCTTCATGAGATACAATATGACCCAGATATTCCACTTCTTGTACTCCAAAGAAACATTTGGAGCTTTTTACTTATAATTGTTTCTCCTCCAATAGTTTGAGCACCCTGTCAACATGTTGAACATGATCCTTCCAATACTTGTTGTAGATTAGTATATCATCAAAAAATACTAACACAAATTTTCTAAGGGTTTGAAA